>JADLZN010009065.1:0-197553 GCA_018155175.1 Sinocyclocheilus anophthalmus
AGTTGTGAAATTTAATTATCACAGAAGCTTAACAAGGATAAAATATTGCATTTTTGTACAAATATTAATGAGAAGACCAACAGATGGCAGCAGCAAAAACATCATTCACGTGTAAGTATCCAGTGTCTATCCAGTTGCTATGTGTACCAAATGACTTTTTCTCAATTGAAATTCAATTATTGAGACTACTGAGAGCTCTAGTCTCATTTCATCAGTGCACTGAGGCAGTTTATTTGTTGTCTAAGGTATTGATTTAGGGTAGTATCAGTATAGTTACCAGAGTCTGCAACTGTACCTAAACCAAAATATTGGGATCAAGGACACTACCAACTGGCAATTCTGCTTTGATTACAGTAGCCTTAATAAATAGTAAGACTGGGTATATCAACTACTTCTATATCAGATCTTAGGTTAAGAATATGAAGAAATGGCTTTTACCATTCTTCAGACCAACCCAAAAGTGAAACTCATGAAATTTAGAGAGATTATTTTAATCACATTGATTTGTACCCGTGAGAGTGAGAGTCGCTGTGAAATAAGAGCAATTCAGACGTACGACACTGAGATGGATGAGAGGAGATATTGAACTGTCCACTGTCCACCACAGGCGCGAAAGAGAACTGAATTAGAACAGTGCTGAGCATGAATACTTCATGAGCTCATCATGTGGAAAAGAGAACAAAGGTTTGAAGCACACACACACACACTTTTAGCAGGGCAAAGGTTGATCATATTACCTGTAAGCAGATAATTGGCTTACACTGAAGAGTAAAGTGCTAGATGTTTGATTATGTGGTGGATGAGCATTAGATGTGAGTTGATTAACCTTTTAAAAGACAAATATTAATCTGTCCTTTCTTATTTTCAGGGGACAGATGGTAAAAATCGAAACAGCTGCTTTGATTACAGTAGCCTTAATGTCTAAACCACTGTATAACCATAACAGGTTTCACATTCCCTCACCTGAGGAATAAAAACAAGCACCAGTAATGTCTGCGAGGGGGGGGGGGGCCCCCCCCATTTATTAGATACTTTTCAGGGATTTGTTCATGGTCTAAATACACTACATAATGTCTGAGAAAAGAAGAACAGAGCTGCTTTGAATTGAAACCGAAGCCCCGCTTCTCTAAAAAGCTACAAAAATGTGTCAGGTGTGGCTTTAAATTTCAGAACATCTTAAAGTAATTTGCTTGTTTCTATTTGCCATGAGTAAAGCAGACCACGGGGGGGGTGGGCTGAGATGAAAACAGGGAGCCTAGGTGACAGGGGTGCACGCAAAAAGGAAACCGGTGGGGGTCTAGTGCGGGGGTGCCAAGCAGATTTACTGTTTTTTTTTTTTAAGTCCTACAGTAAAGATTTGATTTTCCTCATGTAAATAATTTACCCATTCTTACCTTCCCCAGTTACGGCTGTTATCCTAAAAAAAAACAACTTTGCTCGTACTTTGCCGTACTTCCCAAAATACCTAGACATCATTTTGTGGTGATTTAGAATGGGTTGATATTAACTGTTTGGAGGAGACCGCATTTTAGAAGCAAATGGCCTTCAAAATCGACCTACAAAAAAAGTTCAACGGTGAAATGCTTCCCTTTTGTAAAAATTATTGACCCTCTCAAAATGGCTATGGCTGGGATAGAGAGGACGGGGTGGGGGGGGGTGGGAACTGGCAGAGATTTCCTATTTTTGTGCCTTCGGTAGTTTAAAACCTCAATTAACGATATACTTTAAAAGTCAATAAATCAAAAAAAAAAAAAAACGATAGCAAACAACCTGAGAATAGCCTAATATTTAGACATCTTCAGTTATAACGCTAGTTAAAAAAAAAAACTACTAGCAATACTCAGAATATAATAGGATATGATATATATTTGATTAAAATTATAATATAAAAATGTAAGTTACAACAAGCATGTTACTGTAAAAGTACATTTTCTTGTTGAATTTATTATTATATTTCACCATACATTATTTGGTATTTCATGCTTTCAAAAAAAACATAACAGGATTTTTTTCTGTAAAAATTACATATATTGTCTTATTATATTCTAATTCAATGTTTTAATTTAATACTAATAATTTTACATTCATTTTAGGTACCCTCTAAACATTTTTATAGTGTAGTGCTAAAGTAAAACGATACATATATTCCAAAATATTATACATAACTTTGAAATACTACAAGATAAAATAAACATTGTCTCTCTCTACACGTATCTGAGGCAGAGATCAGAAGTGTCCTTGGCATGGAGGTCACTGCAGCTTTAAGCTAACTGGATGCTGAGAGCAGAAAATTGATCGCAACGGCACGAGTGATCGATTTCTGTAACAAAACACTGAAAAACCCACAGAGAGAGAGAAACAGAGATGAGAAGAAAGGGGACACGTCTGTAATACTTATGTCATAGACCCTCAACATGCTACTATAGGAGAGAGTGGAATCATATGAGATACAGGATCTGAGACTGAGATTACAGTGTCGTGACTTCAAGGAATAGATCAACCAAGAATGGACCATGAATCTTGTAATGACTGAAAAAACGTCAACCCCATTGAAATCAATTTGATTTGGGAGCTACAGTGGATCCAAGACTATCGATTTGGCCTGATGATGACAGAAATCATTTACAATCCCCCAAATTTGTTTCAGAAGGCAAAAGTGTGGCAAAAATCATCAAAGCACTATTTTCCTATCTGTGTGTCACCTCCTCTCTTCCAGTATACTGTAAGTGAGCGAAAGAAGAGCTGTATAATGAAAGCACTTAAATGAGAGTTCTAGATTTACTATAACTGTACACATTACTGGCAATGAATTTTAAATGTAGACAGATTGTTCTGATTTACCGCTCTGCAACTTGGAGTGGAGTCAGCATGAAATGTGGTCCTTCTCAGATGTCTGCTGCAATGACAACAGGAAGAGGCCCCTGTGAGCACAAACACACATCGTCTGGAGTCCACTAAAGTCTCAAGCACATCGGAGGTCTCCCAAGCCACTTCTTACTCAAATACATGATTAAGTTGCACTTTACATTCCTTTTAATTGATGCTTTTTTCAGATACTTTCATCCAACTGCTTGAAGTTCAAGTTAATGCATTTCCTGGGAATCAAACCCATTGTGTTGCTAGTGCCATGGCTCTAACTGCTCGACAGACGGTGTATGCTAGATATGTAAGAATTTCATTTTATGGGAAATATGTCATCCCTGCATTCCCCTTGACCCTTCGCAAAGACCCCGCCCCCCCTTAGTTACTACTGTACTGAGACATCAGAATACCTTGGTTCAACTGTGAAATATGTCAATACACACAATTTTTCAAGTTCAAATCCACCGACGTTAATCTACTCTCCTGTCTGGTTTGTTTGTCGGACAAAATGGTAGATTCGAAATGATGATTGGTCAGATTGACTGTCAGTCAAACTACTGAGTCAATTGTGAACAGATTTTCAAGTGCTATGGGCAGCACACCAATAATGTTAGGGCACTAAATCCTGAATGCCTACTAGCAGCCAGCAGTACAGTGACCTGGTAACCTCCAGCGATAAACTGAGCTTCACACTTGATATAGTGGATGTATTAAAGTGCATAAATCTTTAATAAAGTCCTTGATATAGAATTTTTTCACACATACAAACCAGTAAATAAGTGTATAGCAATGTGGGTTTGACTGCAAACTTTGTTCCCTTAGATAGTTGATAAAGGTTGTATCAGAGATGCTATAGGTTACAGAATCAGATCTTTAAAAGTGTTTTGGATGTTCTTAGACAGAATAGGCTGTAATGTGCAGTTATGCAGATCTTATAACCACACAGAACATAATAAGAATCCTTCTATTCAGCTATGGTAGATTAAATTTGCCAAAGAAAAAAAAAAAGGGAATGTTCATATTTCTAGAGGCTGCCATTTGAAAAATAGACAGTGGCTCAGAGCAGCAAATCATGACAAACCTTCACCTTCAAACGATCAATGATCAGAACATACAGATGTGAAATATAAAGACACTTTCACCACTGTACAAAAAAAAAATTCCCAGCAATGAGTCCATTCAGACTCTTATTAAAGCACATTACAAATCTGGTTTTATTCAGATTTTATTATAGATAGCAGTATAATTCTGTCTGTCTATCCAAATTTTTATAGGCTTAGGCTAAACATACACAGTCCTGCCAAAAAAAAATATCGGCCCCTTGGTAAATATTATCAAAGAAGGCTGTGAAAATTAATTTGCATTGTTAATCCTTTTGATATTTTATTTAAAAAATTCACAAAAATCTAAACTTTCATTGGATAATAATAATTTAAAATGGAGGGAAATATCATTATGAAATAAATGTTTTCTCAAATACACGTTGGACACAATTATTGGCACCCCTTGAAATTCTTATGAGTAAAATATCTCTGAAGTGTATTCCCATTCATATTCACAATTTTGAGCAAACCAAGGTTATTATGAACATGAAATTATCCAGCCATGGCTTCCTGTTTCAAAGGAATATAAATATGAGGAACACAAAGGCCAAATTCCCTTTATCATTGATCACAATGAGTAAAACCAAAGAATATATTTCTGATGTACAGCAAAAGATAACCGAGCTTCACAAATTAGTGAAGTTGCTTTAAGAAAAGAGCTAGAGCAGTGCAAATTCCCATTTCCACCATCAGGGCAAAAATTAAGAATTTCCAATCAACATAAAATGAATCTGCCTGGAAGAGGACGTGTCTATATCGTCCTAATGCACGGAGAGAAGGAGAGGTTGAGTGGCTAAAGACTCTCCAATGACCACAGCTGGAGAATTGCAGAAAAAAGTTGAGTCTCAGGGTCAGAAAACCTAAAAAAAAATCAAACAGCACCTACATCACCACATGTTTCAAGGGTTTCAAGAAAAATTCTCCTAGCACATTCAAAAACAAACTCCAGCATATTCAGTTACAGACACGACTGGAACTTCAAATGGGACTGGCTTCGATGGTCAATGAAACTAACAATGAGCTTTTAGCAGCAAGACTCTAGATGGTTTGTGAACACAGGATAAAACGTAACCCATTGTGTACCATTAAATGTGGGCCTATTTTTCTGCTGAAGGTCCTGGACATCTTGTTTAGATACATTGCATCTTTGATTCTATCAAATACCAACAGATAAAAATCTAAAAGTGACTGACTCTGTTAGAAGTCTTATAATGGGCCATGTTTGGATCTTCCAGCCATACAATAATCCAAACACAAACCTCAAAAACAACACAAAAACGGGTCACTGAGCACAAAACCAAGCTTATGCTATGGCCATTCCAGTTCCCTGACATGAACCCTATAGAAAATGAGTGTGGTGAACTGAAGAGAAGAAGCACCAACATGGAGCTGGGAATCTGAAGGATCTGGAGAGATTCTGGTTGAAGGAATGGTCTCTGATCTCTTGTCGGGTGTTCTCTAAACTCATCAGGCATTATAGGATAAAACTCCTATAACTATTTTGGCAAATGGTTTCAAAAGGTATTGAATAAAAGGGTACCGTTAATTATGTCCAATGTGTATTATGCCGGTTCAGACTAGCACAATATTCTTGTCGTTCACTATTGTCACTGTGTCAATTACATGATTTTGACTCCCCTAAACTCTGTCATGTCATGGACAATAACATGTCAGAACTACACGTTGCTTCCCAACCATCATCGCGTGCTTCTTTACGACGTCGTGATGTCACGAAACGGCGAACTACGACTGACGCTTCCGAAAACAAGATGTAAACATGCTGAAGCACTTCTCTATCAGTTTCGCCAGCATTTTCTTTTTGGTAGTCCTTGATGACACATCATACAGGCAGGAGTACTGTTGCCACAGCTCCACGAACCTTTCCTCCATCTCATAATTCCACCTAGCAGCACCATCATCTCTCTTTCGTTTTGCCATGTTTGAAACCTGTGTATGAAAGAGCTTCTTTGCTGCTATTGGTCAACGTCACCAATGTGACAGAAGCAAATCGTGGCAAAATCGGGCTAAAATCGTGTAGTCTGAACCGGGCATTAAAGAAAAACATTTATTTCATAATGTTATTTCCTCCCATTTTAAATTGTTTTAGTTCAATGAAATGTTAGATATTTGTGAATTTTTTTAAATAAAAAATCAAAAGGATTAACAATGCAGATTTATTTTTACAGCCTTCTTTGATCATATTTACCAAGGGTGCCGATATTTTTGGCCATGACTGTATATGAAATAGTACACAAAAATCTGTTATATTAGCAACTATTTGTACTTATTTTCAAATAACAATCCAAAGAGATGCTTTTAACTATATTTTGCCGGACTTTGGTAAGCTGCAACCCTCTCAAATGATTTGACCAAATATTTTGTTTTTCTTAAGGGAGAGTTCATCCAAACATGAAAAACCTGTCATGATTTACAGTCTCAGAAAAGGCTGTACCTTTTTAAAATATGCACCATTTAGGTACTAATACGCACCCTTTAGGGATAAATAAGGTACAAAAGTTTACCTTTTGAAAAAGGTACTGCTCCACTGACAGCTTTTGTACCTTTTTTCTGAGAGTGTACTCACCCTCTGTTGTAGGACTTTCTTTCCTCTAACGGAAGCACAAAAGAAGATATTTATAATGTTTGTGACCAAACAATTTAATTACCATTGACGTCCGCTGTATGATAAAAAAAAAAAAAAAAAACGTTGATACATCTTTTTCTATTCAACAGTTGAAAACCTCATGGAGGTTTGGAATGACATGAGGATGCGGAAATGAAGGCAGGATGTTCATGCCCCTTTAAGGATGTAATTTGCCAGTTAAAATCCACTCCTGTGAGATCCTACAAAAAATGTTTTATCTAAAAAAAGTTTGAGAGCCCCTGCTGTATGTGATTATGTCATGAGGGTGGGAGTTGGCCTGAAAGAAAAGGAAAAGAATGAAGGCAGAGAAAGATAGAGACCTCCAGAATACTCACCGGCAGATTTGAAGTGTGTGCTCAGCAGGGCTATTTTTAGCATGAGGAAATGGGCAAAAGTCATGCAGGAACACTGCAGACAACAGCAAAAAATGATACGCTTTAATCTGCCATTTCAATGTGGCTGATTGCCTTCTGAATGAAGATGACTCTATCTGTCCCTCCTTCTCTCTCTCATTTCTCTTTCTCCATTCTGTCTGTGATGCATAGAAAGACAATTGTGTTTAATGCTACATTTGTTGTGCCAGTGTTCCTGGCTTAACGCTGCATTGCATATGCCTTGTGGAAGGCAATATATGAGTATGAAAAACAGATGCTACAACATCGAGCAGCTGTGTGGACTGCATCAATATGAGATCACCATTGCATAAGCATCTAATGAGAAAATGGATCCCAGATTTCTTTCTCTGAAATTGGATTGAGCCATTTCACTGTGTTAAAATTCATATTGTAACATAATAACTATGGAATTTATTTTATTGCTCTGCTCTTTGTAAAATCAAACGCAACTCTTCTTGTGAGACTCAATCATGTAAAAAAGAGGGGAAAAAAGAAAAAAAGAGACAAGACTGTAAAATTAACAGTAAAAATTCTACTTTGGAACAATCGACTCAGCATAGCCATCAACACAAAGTCCCCCCCCCCTACCTGCCCAACGATCTATCGAACTAATAATGTGGTATTAAATATGCTGCGGTGGAAGGCGCATCAACAGAATAAAACAGAAAGAATGCGTGAGTAAGCATAACAATTGTTGTCAATAATTTGCCTCCCACTCTGCAAGACGATCTGGCTGTGTCCTGTTCATTGATTTATGAACCATTGTAATGCAGGCCCTTAAAAAACAATATATCATATTATTATTATTATTTTTATGATATATCTTTTTTTTTTTTTTTTTGTTATTTGTTAAACCAACCTTTGTAAGATTTTCATTACACAATAGCATAAATTCAATAAATACTAATAATACCCTTTATTTAATTTACCTCACTACCCCCTCTCTCTCTCTCTCTGCCACTCCTCCCTCTCCTCTCTCTCTATATATATATATATAAAAAGTATATATAATATATATATATATTATATACTATCATAATATATTATATATATAATATTGTATGTATATATATTTTACAGGTTTGGTGCTGGCAGGTTCTCATTATATTTGAGCATGTGTGCCTCATTGCTCCAAGCTTTTTTATTTGTAATTTTTTTCTTCAGTGCCAAATGTTATAACCGGCATTGACTTGGACTCGCCTAACACATGTTATTCCTTTCTGGTTCTCCCAGACTTTTAGCCTTTTACAAGAATACAAGTCTTAATTACTCTTAAAATATAACTGAGTAGAAGAAGTGAATAGAAGTCTGAGAAGTGACATACTGTATTTGCTCGACTGTCGATGTTGGTCTGATAAACTGTGAATTGACCGTAAGAGCGTATGTTGAAATGCAGTGCAACCCAAGACCAGTGAAATAAGTATATTGCCATAGTTGAACCAGAATCAATTTTGGATATTTGATTTTTCCATAATGTGACTCCATAATGTGAATCACACTCCTTCCTTGTTTTGTCCTTAGTCCAGATGTGTTTCCAAATCATCATGCTACAAGGGAAACCACACAAGAAGCTGTATATTCATTATCTCTATTCCTTTTCCTTCAGTCTTTTTTTGTTAAGTTAGTTAAAAGGCAGAGAGAGCAGAGCCAGTTAATTTCCCACTGAATCTGAGCTCACTGACAACTCACAAAACACAAGCGCTCATAATAGAACCAAACACTTAGCGGGTGTGAAAACCCTCACTGTCTTCAAATTCTCACCTTTTTGCTCCCTCTTGACACCATAATGTCAGAAAGGTTTCCAAAGGTCCCACTAAAGAGTCGTTTCACATGCTGTCTGCTCTATTCTCAAACCCTTCCCGCAGCTGCATAATATGGAGAGCGTGTTCAACTTGGCCAACAGTACTCCTCAGTACGCCAAAAGAGGCTCTTCAGTTCACTCGCCACACAAGTTGACCCCCCTCCCCATAAAACCCCAAAGTATAGTGCTTGGACCAAACATGGACATATTTCATCTTTATTTCATACTACAAATATGTTTAACTTTAAGAGGCCCAAGCTTTAATGATCAGGACCAAGAATAGTACTTTCTGTGCATGTATGTGTATGTTGCCCTGTGTATGATACGATATACACTACCGTATAAAAGTTTGGGGTCAGTAAGATTATTTTTTAAAGAATGTACAAATGTTTAAATAATGCTATTTTTGAAAGTGCGTATTCCATACAAATATAAGCATACCACTTTTCAATATTGATATAAATAAAAGGGGTTATTGAGCACAATCAGCATATTAAATTATTTTCTGAAGAACATGTCCTGGAGTAATGGCTGCTGAAAATTTCGCTTTGCATCACAGGAAGAAATTAAGTTTTAAAACATATTCAAATATTCAAATATCTCACAATTTTACAGTTTTTACTGTATTTCTGATCGAATAAATGCAGCCTTGTTGAACATAAATGCAACATCAAAAACATTTTTAAAATCTTATCAACCCCAAACTTTAAGTGCTAGTGTATAATGGATGCTTCCATGAAATCCCTAATATTGCTAAGGGAAACAATCCAATAAACTGTCCATAAACAGTGCTTATGTACCAACTGTGCAGTCATGCAGTCACTTTTGTTGCAATCATTTGCTTCTACTAAATACTGAGCACAGGGTCTGAATACTTAGGACCATGTGATATTTCAGTTTTTCTTTTTTAATAAATCTGCAAAAATGTCAACGATTCTGTGTTTTTCTGTCAATATGAGGTGCTGTGCGTACATTAATGAGGAAAAAACATTAACTTAAATGATTTTAGCAAATTGCTGCAATATAACAAAGAGTGAAAAATTTAAGGGGTTCTTAATACTTTCCGTACCCACTGTATATTCACACGTTATAGAACTGAAAAAAATGGTGTATAAAATTGATTTTAAAATAAAAAAATAGACGATAAAGAATTAACTTGACAGAGCTCAAACTCAAAACACACTGAGCAACAAACAGGCGTGATATCTGTCTCTCTCACACACAAACTGACAGGCAGAATCCATGTCTGGTGACACGTGGTGTGTTTCTAGACCTGCTGGGCTGGGCTGTGTTTGTGGTTGTCTTCCTGTTCCTGTATCAGGTAAGAGCTCAAAACACCATCTGTAGTGAAATAAACATGAGTATCATGTGCTTGTTTCCAAATCTATAACTTCCAGTCTAGTTTTTATTCCAAGGAAATATGGTGTCTGCTTGAGTGTGTGTTATTTTGAGTGTGCTGGAGGCCTGTGGGTCTTTGATACAAGAAAAAGGCTAAACTGTCTCTGACAGATGGTACAATTGTGCCCGTGTGACCCAGTTAAATGGGGCGGCCCCTGCATGTTTGCGGGCCCCATGTGTCGCACACATGTGCGCATGGTGACCGTGTTTATCACTTTAAAACAAGCATATTCTTACAGTCCCACCCGCCTGCCATGACTTACATAACAACGGTGGGAGCACACCCACACACACACACACATTTGTGCTGTGCAGAGATTTATTTATACACTCTGCCATGTACTCTCAGTCTTAACACCCTCTTAATCTCTGTCTACTTTTCCTTTTATTTCTCTTAACATAAATTTCACTTGATCTATCTCAATATTTCACTGTCTGTCTGGCTTTGTGCAGTGTTTTCCACTCCCAGTTTAAGGAATCACCCTAAATTAAAATTGTCAGAAAACTTTGTTAAAGTCTTGTGACTTACTTTGTGCCAGGTAACACAAAACGAGATGTTAGGCTGAATGTTTACACTGTTCTTTGTCATATGATGAAAGTAGATGGTAAAAAGGGGATGTCAAGTAAAAATGACAGTCAACTATAAAAGTAGTCTGCATGACTTGTGCATATCAATATTAAATTCCAATCCTATATTCCAAGTTTTCTGAAGTCAACTAACATGCAAGAAACAACGCAATTTGTTTTTACTGACATCAAACCAAGTTGTAGGACTTCAGAACATTTGAAATATAACACACAAGCATATGGACAATTTTATGGTGCTTTTTTGTCCTTTTGCAGATTGATTGGAATATATTGCTATGAAACATCTCCTTTTGTCTTACACAGAACAAATATATATATATACATACATACACACACACACACACATTCTCACGAAGTGAGTACAAGCACCCCCTCCATTTTTGTAATTATTTTATATCTTTGCATGTGACAACATGAAGCAATGACACTTTGCTAAATGTAAAGTATGAGTTGACAGCTCTATCACAGTTTAAATCTGCTGCCCCATCAAAATAACGCAACACACAGCCCTTAACTTCTAAACACCGCGGGCCCAAAGTGAGTGCACCCTAAGTGAAAATGTCTAAAATTGTACCCAACGTGCAATATTTTGTGTGCCACCGATATTTTCCAGCACTGCCTTAACCCTCTTGGGCATGGAGTTCACCAGAGCTTCACAGGTTGCCACTGAGTCCTCTTCCACTCCTCCATGACGATATCACGGAGATGGTGGATGTTAGAGACCTTGATATGCTCAATAGGGTTTAGATCTGGAGACATGCTTGGCCAATCCATCACCTTTACCCCCAGCTTCTTTAGCAAGGCAGTGGTCTTCTTGAAGGTGTGTTTGTGGTCGGTATCATGTTAGAATACTGCCCTGCGGCCCAGTCTCCGAGTGAAGTTGTAATCATTCTCTGCTTCAGTTTGTCACAGTACATGTTGGCATTCATGGTTTCCTCAATGAACTGTAGCTCTCCAGTGCCGGCAGCACTCATGCAGCCTTAGACCATGACACTCCCACCACCATGCGTGACTGTAGGCAAGACACACTTGTCTTTGTACTCCTCACCTGGTTGCCGCCACACAAGTTTGACACCATCTGAACCAAATAAGTTTTATCTTGGTCTCATCAGACCACAGAACATGGTTCCAGTGATTCATGCTCTTGGACAGGTTGTCTTAAGCAAACTGTTTGCGGGCTTTTTTGTGTAGAAGAGGCTTCCTTCTGGGACGACACAGCCATGCAGACCAATTTGATGCAGTGGTCTGAGCGTATCGTCTGAGCACTGACGGCCTGAAGACCCCCCCCCCCCCCCCACCCCTTCAACCTCTGCAGAAATGCTGGCAGCACTCATACGTCTATCTCCCAAACACAACCTCTGGATATGACAATGAGCACATGCACTCAACTTCTTTGGTCAACCATGGCGAGGCCTTCTCTCAATTCAATTCTTAATTCTTTTTTTCAGATCCTCAGAGAATTCTTTGCCATGAGGTGCCATGTTGAACGTCCAGTGACCAGTATGAGAAGAGTGAGAGCGATAACACCAAATTTAAAACACCTGCTCCCCATTCACACCTGAGAACTTGTAACACTAATGAGTCACATGACAACCAGGGAGAGAAAATGGCTAATTGGGCCCAATTTGGACATTTTCACTTAGGGTGTACTCACTTTTGTGGCCAGCGGTTTCGACATTAATGGCTGTGTGTTGAGTTATTTTGAGTGGACAGCAAATTTACACTGTTATACATGCTGTACACTCACTACTTTACATTGTATCAAAGTGTAATTTCTTCAGTGTTGTCACATGTAAAGATATAATAAAATATTTACAAAAATGTTAGGGGTGTACTCACTTCTGTGAGATATTGTATATGTGTCAGGAATATATTTATCTATATCTATATAATATATATATATATCTATATATATATATATTAGGCTATATATGACAATTTTTTCATTTATTTATAACAAAAAAGTTGTAAGTTGTACTGTAAAGCAATACAAGTTTAGATACCAAAAAAGTCCCAGAAAAAAAATGAATAAAAAATAAAATAATATTCTTAAAAAAACTACCAATCACCTATACTAAATATGTACAAAACCATTTACTAAACATAGATTAAACTTATCAAACAAATAAAAAAAGTTCTATGAAAATAACAATCATAAAATGAAATATTTAATAACAAAAGAATAAAAAAAAATACAATCTATTGTTTCCTAAAATGGTCTTCCTTTCTTTCATATTTACAGTACACTTGTTTTGTATGTTACAATGGTAATTACACATTATTACTGTTATTATGTAAGCATTATATCAAAACCAACCCTAACCAAACCCTAAATCAAAACAAAGTGATGTTAATTAATATCCCTCATACTGTATTGGTCTAATGTCCAACATTAACAAATGAGACCTTAAATCAAGTGTGACTATATTTGTCTTTTTTTTTTTTTCCTGTTTTTATTTTGAGATATGTGTGATTCACCCTCCCATACTTTTGGTATGTCTGTTTACATCTTTCTCACTCAGCCAGTCACTTTCTCTTTCCTACAGCACACTTTTCACAGGTGTTAGTAACCTCAGTGAAGAAATGAACATTTTAATTTGTCACTAACACTTCAAGCTAGTCAGAAGGACCGTAACAATCTGCTTTTTTTTTACCAATCGCTGCTTTTTTATTTCTTTTCGGATTAGTCTTTGGGGGGTGTTTTGGGAGACTATTTGATACGTAAGGAGTTTTGAAATTTTCCCCTGTCCTTTCTTTCCATGTTTCTGGGTCTTCTGGGCAGTTTCTTTGCAATGAGTTCCCATTCTGATTTACATCCCTCACTGTTACGGGACGTGTGTGTGTGTTTGTGGTTTTTGAGGCCGAGAGGTCTAAGTAGTTTGGCTCTGAGACTCTTAGCAGAGTTTGTGATGGTGTTTTTACTGGCGATGCTTTAGCTGGGCATGAGACGTACGGGTTTTCGAGCCTGTGTGGATCAAACACTGTACCGCCTGAGAAATGCTCTCTTAACATACACCACCACACACCAATTCTCTGATTGCCATTCAAACCATCATTTTTGCACAAATGGTACTGTATTCCCCATATTTCTCTCAGGTGAATAAATCGTGGATACCGCGCTCACACACTCGTCAGTAGGTGGTTGGCAGAGAGAAAGCGTTTGCATGCTCACATCTGCTCTGCACGTTCCTCCCTCGTCTGGGTTTTGTTTTTCACAGTTTAGGTAATGATGGCAGGGCATGATGTAAAATCCATGTGTGCGCGCAAGTTGCCGCATGTGTGTATCGATGTGTGTTTACTACTGTAGTGAGCACAGACGGCCCACTGTTTCCCTGCACCATAAACTCTAGCTGAACACTTTGAAACAGAAAGATGGCACACGGACTTTAACAGCTAGTGCGTTGTAAAGATGCTGGGGCCGTAATACTGTATTTCACAGAATTATTGAGTGTTCCATCTTCTATAAAGTGAGAAAGTGTTATGAATAACTAAAGGGATTCAAAATGGCCTCATCATTTACTAGGGCTGCGTTGCAAATATCAATTAGTTGATTTTAATCAATCTTCTTTTTGAAAAACGTATATGGATTCTTAATAGTGGTGTCAAAATGAGCGCGTTAACGCAGGCGATTAATCTTTTCAGTTTAACGCGTTAAAAATATTTAACTCAATTAACGCTTGGCCCACGCTACTCTCACCACTCTGCTTGCTTGCTTGGAAAACTCAAACCACCCAACTCACAACTGCTGCTTCTGTCACTTTTTCTCTTTACAAGAAGTGCATTTATTCAGTCGCAAAACGATTGAGAACGGGAGACGTTTCAGACGCGCACTCCAACTTCACTTCAGCGCCAGGAGCGAGTCAAACGAGTGCGGAAACGGTACTGTGCTCACAGCACGTGCTCTTCAGTTGCACGCACAAAGGCGCCGGCGCACACTGTAGCCTATATCATTTCATATCAAAGCGAGAAATAAACTACGTGCATGCAATGTCATGGTCAGTTAAGTCATGAAGTTAACATTTAGAACATGTCTCTGTGAATGAATTATTTCAAAACTGTCTGGGCGCCCAGCACTGTCTCCTCCATCTAACACACACCGATGTCAGCGGCAGCTCTTAATAAAATCACAGCCAAAACAACCTAATAACCCGCTGCTGTTATGTCGATTAAATCAAAGGAAATCAATAACTTTTATAGCTTTAAGGACTCATCTATATTAAATTTAGAATTTAGTGTTTGATAACTTTATTCATTTTTTGTATATTTCCTACTTGCTGAAGGGCACGGGTAAATGACATTTATTATAATGGGTTTATGTAAAGATTGCTTTAAGTTCACTTAAATTAAAAGTTATATTTTTCAGAGCCTATTAAATGTTAAAAATAATGGGGGGGAGGGGCAGTTTATATATAAATCGTTGTATCATTGATACTGGCCTTCAGTCATAAAAAAAGATGTCATTAAACAAATATTAAAAAATATACCGTCTTTTTTGTTTGTACATTAATTTGAAGATTGAATGTAAAATTACTGCAATATAAAAGTATATTTAAAAACATTAATGTTAGGTGGGATTAATCACGATTAATTTCAGAAAAAAATGTGTGATATTTAATTAGTTCTTTTTTTTTAATCGATTGACAGCACTAATTCTTAAATGTCACGATATTATACTGTACCAACTGACAGGTTACCTGTATAGTTTAGAGCTTTACTTGAGACTATTTAAGAAAAAATGACATTTACTGTACCTGATATATATCCAAGTGAATCGATATTGAATTGAAATTGGAAACAAATCAAGAGCTTGTGAATCGAATTGTGAAAACTGTGTCAATACCCAGCCCTATAACTCACCCTCATGTTTTTCTATACCTGTATGACTTTAAAAGATGTTTTTGAACAATGTTCATATTTCCTATACAGTAAAAGCATATAGTAAACAGAGGATGTCAAGCTCAACAAAGACCAAAAAGCATCATAAAGTATTGTAAAAATGGTCCATGTGCCTGTATGCTGTTTTTTCAAAGACTTTTGAATTCATACAATAGCTTTAAAGCAATATATATATATATACTGTATTGATGTGTACTCTGAAAAGTGTTACAAATAAATTTGAGTTTGAGTGATAAATGGGCCACAATTAACATGTACATTCTTCAAAACATCTTATTTTGTGCTAAAGGCAAGATGTGTAATGTGTTTGGAACAACATGAGGGTGACTAAACGATCACTGAATTTTCATTTTTGGCGAAAAATCCGTGCAGAGTTCTTTCTTTTCCTGTTTTCATTTCTCCTTTCTTTTGCTGAGAGTTTCAAGAGAAAACGGTCTCTCCAGGTTGTGAGTGTTTTGCCAGTGTTTGATTTCACTGCCCTGGGCTTTATTTTCTATTGCCAGTGACTGTAATATTGCTATTTTTATGAGAGAGCAAAATCTGGTCATTGAGACTTGGTGGTCGTGGCATTGATGAAACCACAGCTTTCTCTGAGTCACGCTGGGACGACGGCTGTGTTTGTGTGTGACGCTCTGGACGTCTCACTGGGCTGTTCAGGTTTTCATAAAGATTCCAGCACTTTCCTAGAACTACTGTCTCCAAACTCACACACACATTGTCTGCCACAGTCTGTCCTGCTGAGAAATGCCTTTCATTTCCGAGATTAATCATTACCGTGGTCCTCGGTCTCTCCAGAGGGCCAGCAATAATAATAAATGCCATGGCGAATCGTTCTTTCTCTCCACCGTACTCAGTTTACTTTCATTTCCACTTTCTTCCCCTGTTCTGTGTTTCTGCCTCTGAGTATGTTGGAGGAAAACAGATATAGATGGAGTATAAGAGGGAAATAAATCAGCATTGTTAACCGAAGTCTGTCTCATGACTGACTAGTCCTCATCTCCCTCCCTCAGTTAATGATGTTTTTCTCCCAGTGTGTTGTTTTGTGGTAATGAGTACTTGGCTTAAGTTTAAAGGCTTGACAATGGTTAGCATCACTCCGCTTATGACCCACTACAGCTTTGATTTGACTTTTCTCTCGCTTTGAGTAACTGCGGCAATCTTTTTTTTTGGAACCTGTTGGAGAACCATTCTGTGAAACTGTGCCTTCTACATTATGGAAAAGTGTTTGTTAAAGTACTTTTTCTGTATGATTTTAAACATCTAGCAGACATTTGTAGCACTTGTTCTAGTGTGAATGGGAAAAACCAATACTTTCTGTTAAAATATATTAAATTGTAATCATTTTTCACAATGTTACTGTTTTTATTAAATTTTTGATCAGAATAATAGCAGCCTTGGTGAGCATATAAGTGTATATGTAATCATTTTAATTGGTGAGCATAAGTGTATATGTAATAATTTTAATGACTTTAAGGAACATTTAAGCGAGTCTACAGATGTCTGTGCCTGTGTCTGAGTGAAGCAAGAAAACATGAACAAAAGCATGTGGAAGTGATCTGTATTTATGATAAATTACTCTTTAAATAGCTCGCTGTCTGTTTCTTGTGTTGGTAATGTCTGTGTCAGGGTTCTGGTGATGAGGTATTTTCCACATTAGATTAGATATTCCAGTTCTCATCACTACAAGCGTTTGTCAACATCCCCACCCTGATTTTAAACATGCCTTCCCATCACCCCCTTCTTATAATAACGGTCAGGGTCTGTGTGAACATGTCAACAATTATCATCATTGAAACAGGTGTTGAGCAATATCCGTGCCCTAAAGAGACATGCAAGTACACACACATACAGAATCCCCTCTCACACTTGGCTAAATTAGAGTGCGGCGCAGGCGAGCTGCTTTAGGTCAGTCTGAGCGAGCTCAGAGAAGCGTACGAGAGCTATTTTGATACTCGGGTGTCACGGTAACCGGGCCGTCTCTGGGGGATTGAGGTGTGGACCCGCTCCTTTGGTCCACTGCTTGTTGAATCATGTGCCAGGGCTGGATTGAGTTGCATTGTGGGAGTTTGAATGGTTCCTTGGAACTCTTTGGATGGATAAGTGGGATTTATTTAGCTTTCAGAAGAATATTGCGTTCATAATAATTCAGTAAGGAAAAAAAGATGCTTGAGGCTCTGAAGCTCTTGCAATTCCCGGGTTGCTTTTCAGCAGCGATGGCATAGTGAAGCTAAATAAATAATTAATATTGAAAGTTCAAAGAGTGATAATTTTTCACTAATATACACCAATTAAAGTAGTTCTTTCATTGCATTGTACATTTTTATATGTCACCAAATATCAATGATGCTTTAATTTTAGAATTTGTCACTTCTCTTACATGTAATGGAGTACATTTGTTGTTTCTGCTCTAGAGTCGCAGCTGCGTGAGGAAACTCTGCAGATTCTTATGGCCTCAGAACTTGTGGCCCCTCAGGGGCCCGATGACATGAAGCTCTCAGTCCCTGGAGCCACGCAGTACCTGCAGAGTCTGGCTCACATAGCCATCAGCATCTGTGTGGAATCACCTCACCTGTGGAATTGTCCAGAGTCTGACGGGTTTCAGAGCGACCTCCTGGAGTGACTGCTGTGGTGTCCGCTCTATGAGGTTCGGCTGTTTGCCCTGGAACAGTTCTTCAGGAGACTTCAGAAGACAGAGGAAGAGTGTCAACGGGGTCAGGGACCCTTGCCCTTTAACCTCAGTGTGTCCAGCTTAACCTCCCTGGCCCTTCACGAGACTTACCCTGGGTGTCAAGCCATGGTGAGGAAACCACGCTTTTGCTTCAGCATACTGTACACAACTTTATAAAATGCTGCACTTTTTTTTTTTAAATACTACACAAAAACAACTTGCAAAAGCTGTAACATTGCAAAACGTTGAACACCCTACAAAAGCAAAGGCACAAAAACAATAACTTCATAAAATGATTTGCGTTACAATGTCAAACATTCTACTAAACCTTACACAATACAAACAAACTTCACAAAAAAAAATTAAAATTTACACAACTTACCAACTTCTTAACAAGACGTCAAACACTCTGAAAAACTGCTCTACAAAAACTTTGTAAAAAACACTTTACAAGAAGCAACACTATTTAAATTATTTAACAAAACTTCAAACACTCCACAAAAACGCAAGCACACAACTTCACAAGATGATTTGTTACAACTTGAAACACTCTACTAAGCTTTTCAGAACAAAATACATAACTTTACAAATAACTGAACACTTGACACAACTCCACAAAATGCAGTGCAAACGTTTACAAAACTTCAAACTTAACAAAAATACTTTACAAAACTCCAAAAACCTTACAAAAAAAACACTACAAAAACTTAAAAATAAAGCAACACACACAAAGGGTTTATCAAAATTGTGACTTTACAAAACTTTAAACACTCTGCAAAACCTTAACTAAACTTTACAAAATGATTTGCATCACTACTTCAGACGCTCTACTTAGCTTTACAAAACAGTACAAAAGCTTTAGAAAACTTGACAACTTCACAAAATTCAGAAACTACACAATGAAACTAAACTTCACAAATGCACAAAATGTCAAACAGAAATAATTTACACAAAACAACAAACTATTTAACAAAACTTGAAACAAAATTGCAACTTTACAAAACGTTAAACACTACAAAAACATTAGCAAAACATCACAAAATGATTTGCATTACAACTTCAAGCTTAACAAAGCACAATACAAAAACTTTACAAATGACTTGGAAAACTTCACAAAATGCAGTGCAAAACTTTATAAAATGTCAAACACTCTGAAAAACATTCTACCCCCCCCAGACACACCCCTAGACCTCACAACAAACACAACAGAAAAATAAATAAAGAAAAACCTTACAAAAGCAAAAATGAGAAGCAATGAATTTACTTTGGACTGTTAGAGTACTAGGAAAATAATCTTTGCAGGTCTCATGATTTTTGCGAATGAAACTTAAAGGGATAGTTCACCCAAAAATAAAAAAATTGATGTTTATCTGCTTACCCCCAGGGCATCCAAGATGTAGGTGACTTTGTTTCTTCAGTAGAACACAAATTAAGATTTTTAACTCAAACCGTTGCAGTCTGTCAGTCTGATGTGTAAAGACACGAAACGATCAAGAAGACGTGTCACGCGCCAGCTGTCGAGGACGCGTTCAGGACTGTTCAGACATTGCAGTGCATCAGGGGTAAAAAAAACTATATAAATACTGTTCAGTTTCTTGCACAGACCGATCGTTTCGTGTCTTTACACATCAGTGTATCGTCACGAGCCGCAGGGTTTAATTTGGTTTTGCTTGTGCATATTTTTTTGGTTAGTTTTTATGACTCCTCACAAAAAAAAAAAAATAAAACCCCGTGATTCCCATCCAAATCCATTATATGACTGACAGACTGCAACGGTTTGAGTTGAAAAATCTCTGTTTGTGTTCTACTGAAGAAACAAAGTCACCTATATCTTGGATGCCCTGGGGGTAAGCAGATAAACATCAAATTTTCATTTTTTGGGTGAACTATCCCTTTAATGCAGGTTAGCAGTCGAAATCCTTGGATTTCACCAGGTTGAAATTCACCATTACACTGATCACAAATCCGGTCCTGAGATTAGTGAATGCAGTCGTCTAAATGACACATGTCGTCATTCTCTCTGATTATCTGAATAAACATCTACACTGTAAAAACCTGCTGGACAAGAGCTAGTCACAGCTGTGTCTCTAAATGAAACTGGCTGAATGTCATTTAATTTCCATTCACAGACTCAATACACACAAACGCAGTTTCAACTCGGAGCTTAAGCCCTGCAAAGTGAAATGGCAGGCGATTTCCTGTTTAGAAACAGGGGTCGCGTTTCAATTTCTCATAAACACTCAACCAACCATCAATTACCCTCCTGTTTTGCCGCTTCTGTCATTAAGCAACGTTCAAACTGACGGGAATCGGCTTTTCTGGAAGGACATGTGTGTGTGTTTGTGTATTTTCTGCGTGTCTGTTGCAGTGATTTTGGCTGGGCGTGCATGTGTGTTCTTAAAAGCTGTTTTATTGGCCAACTGTTAATGTTTAAAGTGCTGCCGTTAGGCTCTAGACTCTCGATATGGCCTGGTTTCCATGGTAAGTCTACTGTTCCACCAAAGCATTCTGGGAAGTGATGAAGAAAGTTAGGTTAATTTCCTCTGTGGGCTCAAATGGCAATGCTAATAAGAAAATATGCATCGAATTGCACTAAAGCCTAGTGCCTAAATCCATTCTGAAAATATACATTTTAGTCTTAAGACTAAATCCACATTGGTTTCGTCATGTACTTTAATATAATATAATGTACCGTAATATAAAAGACTGAAATATAATCAAGTCGGAGGCCATAGAAAGCCATTAAAAAGATCTGTAAAATGCCTTTATTTAAGGCTCTTGTGCACTCCAAGAAATAATAATCAACCAAACAAGTCTAAATGATATCAACAAAGCACTGTAAGGTACCTGGCCTGTCACGGGAAGGGAAAGGAAAGACGGTGGGGGTCTGATGAGAAGAAAAACAAGTCTTCCGTTAACTCCCTCGTTCTACTGAGGGGGGAAACCCGAGGGCAGCGCTGAACACGATGTGCTTTATGTGCAATGGGCGATGGATTTTTTTTTTTTTATGTAGGGTGCAATAGATGGATGGATGGGGAGGGAGGAATGCTAACAGACGGGAGGGTGGAATAAGGGAATGTTCATATGAATGAAAGGAATATGGGTTGAGAGGTGTCTGGCAAATGAAGCACTGAAAATATTCACAAAACATCCTGGACCGACTTCTCGTGCTCTTTGTGTTTGATTAGTCAGGGTAGATGCCATATTTATTGTGACATGCATGAAAACGAGGCTGTGTAGAATAGATGTACAGTCTGTTCAATGGTTTTGTGAAAATACGGCATCTAGCCTGACTAAAGTCTCCATTTCTTTTGGTGTTTTGCAGGTTCTTGCTGTCCTCCCACTTTCTTCCCTGCTGCACTGGAGAGATGGGATGCTGTCAGGAGGTTCTAGAGTATCTCCTCACATTGCTGGAAACCTCTACACACAGGTGAACCATACAGATGATACTATCATGTTTTTCTTTTTTCATTGACTTTTGAATTATTGCAGAAAATTAGCCTTGTGACCAATGAAAGTGTGATTCTTACCCGTTTTGTTTATCATGATAATCAACTTAGCATAAATACAAACGGCTGGCAAAAGCTAAAAAACCTATAAGGTGGTATAAATAAACTACACCATGGTTGCATGAGTTCAACATCACCACCATTAGGCTTCCGACAACTCTTTCTTAATCTTGATTTAAAATCCACAAATGGGAAAGTTTGAGTTAGAATAGAATAGTTCCCAAAAGCGCATTTATAAACATGATGCTGTGAAAGAGAACAAGTTGAGTAGTTGAGTTTTACAGTTTGCCGTATTTGCCTAAGATTTACTGATCCGAAACAACTAACTGTAAGAGCCCATTTCAAGCACAATAAAGACTTTAAAATCACATAACGATGTATTTTGTGGCCGCTAGGCACTTTAGAATAAAAGCGATGTTTGTGAAAATATCTTGAGCTTGTGTTAACCACAAACCTTTTTTCAGGCATTTAACTAAAAACCCATAAAAAAAAACATTGACTTTGGGACGTCGGAAGTTATGCTAGGTCATAGGCCTGTCCTGTTCCAAAGATAAAGATGGAAATCTAAACAAGCCCAAATCGCTAATAATATTTTAGAAACAGAGTATCAGTCTACCATATTTTATCAACTGTATGTATGTCATTTGCTGTTATTAAATTGCATTATGTAGCTTATATCAGCATTTAGCAGCCCATAGCCTATATATCAGCAGTATTAGCTGTCCAGCTCTTTACATTTCAGCAACAACATTGGAAACTGACATTTGACTACCAGTCCAAACAATGGCAAACAGGGGGAACCTTCACATTGGTGAAATTTTACAGGCAAAAGGTCTAGTGTCTGTTGTCAATTCTGTAGGTAGGCTAAATGAAGCACAGCTTACACAGAAGATACTTTTAAAACCAAGCAAAAAAGTGACGCAAATCCGTGGTGAGAACCAGCTTGAAAACTCGTTCCGCGAAATCTGCAAGGGTAAATCTTTCAACCTCACGCAAAATTCACAACCCCCCCCCCCCCACATTAATTGCTGGATTACCCATTGCAAATAAAATGGATTGTCCCGACCATGCAAATTCGGTGGCCTTGAACAACGATAAATGTGATGAATGTGATTCTTCCATTCACATCCAGTTGTGCAGAAAGTCCACACCAGATTTAAAAGATTAATATTGTATACTAGATTGCACCAGCACCCTAAAAACATAGAATTGATTGTACTCAAGATAGCCTGTGGACTCCAACAAACCTCCTCATTGTTGAGGCAGCGGTTTGGGTGGTGGATATCCCTCTGGGGAGGCGAGCAGGACGCCACTCTGCTCTGAGCGCGCCGAGACGCTGTATAGACAAGAAGGTAATGCGCCCTTCAGAATGTGATAGGCTCCGACTACAAAAGAAACCACACATACCTGTGGTCGCCAGCCGCCCCATGTACATCAAGCACCCTTTCATATCTACGGCAGATGCGGAGAGGGAGGATGATTTCCTACAGTAAAGAGAGCCACAGCTACCTGCTGATTTAATTGATTAGAGAGTTGTACGTCATACCTTTATCATGGCGTTTATTCCCTAATAATTTGTGGGTATGTACATGACCTAGACGAATTTTGTGTGACATTCGTAATATGTGTTTATGTGGCAGCGCAGTGTGGGGTTTGGTGGTTACGCGGCAGGTGCAGTTGAACTGTTGTTTTTGGCTCCTAGGTGCCTGTAGGGGCCTCAGAATAACGGACACCTTCACATCCCAGTGCGCAGTGAACACAGGCTGATGGGATTGCATTACAAAGACTCCCGCACCCTGCGACACTCGTACACTTTCAGTCTCTCTCCTTAAGTTCAGCGTTGTGAAACGCCTTGCAGTGTGTTGCTGTTTGTACAGTGTGACTTGATACGTGTCTTTTGTAGCATTCTCCCTGTGATTTAAGCAACACCATAATACTTGCTGAGTGTGTGTCTGTGCGATTGTGTAATGCACTTGGACACTTGCAGTGTTGTGCAATGGCACAATTGCTGAGTGTATTTTGGTACCCGTGTTCTGTTGGACAACACATGCTGGATTACACCTGTTCTGAGATCAAGTTAGTAAAACAGCCCCTCTGGACTCGGTCTGGGGGTCGTTTTCAAGTGTGTGTCAGTGTGTCTTCAGTTTATGATCAGACAGCGTTTATGATCAGGGTCCAGATGGTCGTGGAAAAATCTGGAAATTCTAAAATGGCTATTTCCAGGACTGGAAAGTTCATGAGTAAACAATCTTTCAATAAAAATACAATCTTTCTATAGTAATTTTATTATTATTATAATTTTTTTTTTAATGTATTGTTTGCTCTGCTCTAAAATAATAGTTGGCTACAATGACATGAGTTCTTGTTCAAAGAAATAAAAAAAAATGTAGAGAATATTTTTCATTAAAAAATTGCTAGTAAATTTCACAGTCAAAGGGGATAGTTCACCCAAAAAAAGAAAATTACCCCTTGATTTACTCCTAGGTGTGTATGGACTTCTTCTTTCAGATGATCCAATCAGTTATATTAAAACATATCTGGCTCTTCCAAGCTTTATAATGGCATTGAATGGGCATTGAGATTTTGAAGCCAAAAATAGTGCATCCATACATCATAAAAACTACTTAATAATTATAGTTAATATAGGCCTTCTGAAGTGAAGTGATATGTTTGTGTAAGAAAAATATCCATATTTAAAACTTCGGCTAGGGATGCAACAATACAGTTAGCCCATGGTTCAATACATATCTCGGTTTTTAACCATGGTTTTCAGTTCGGTTCTGATAGTAGTGTTTTTTTTTTGGGGGGTGGGGGCATTGTTATTCAAAAGGGTCTTTCACACCATGTAGTTCTAGGAACTCAGTTCTAGTAACTAGCCAGCAGGGTGGTTCCTAGAGAACCAATTTCCCCCTTGGGCCATTTTCCTGGTTGCATTCGTACCGGTAGCAGAAACTCTGAAGCAGCCAACAGCATTTATAAACGTCAACAACCGGTGAATGGAGGACGCAGTGATCGGAGCTGTTTTTGTTGTGTCGTGGGTTTTGTGATAACGGAGATGGTATGTAAACGCACAATGTAGGTCATAGAAAGAGCATGGAAATTTGACTAAATCGCCAAGACAATTTGCAGTGTTACATATCATCAAGGCTGAGAAAAGAACACAATGCTGCATCAACAGCTAAATGCTGTTATCGCTGTTTTCCATGTTCGTGGAGTACATTTTTTTTTTACATGGCCTTTTAAAAAATGCCATGGAGTCGGTATTGCATGTCGTTTGGCCAATCAGCGTACACTTACGTCACTGATAGTTCCTACAGTATGGTTAGAAGACTAGGTGGGATCTAATTTAGTTCCCACAAACGGAGTTCTTAGAACTAAATTTGTTCCTAGTTCCTGCGGTGTGAACACGTCAAAAAATGGGAATTTCTGCCAATAGTTCTAGGAACTATGAAAAGGTTCCTCCAGTGCGAAAGCCCCTTATGCTTAGGCGACAGGAGCAGTAAGAAAAAATATTGCAATACTCTCTTTATTTTAGTTTCTTTATTTTTATAAAACTCCACTTGTACACAATCCTAATGTACTGTATAATATAAAATAGACCGTAGTAGGAATGCACTGATGTTTTCATGGCCAGTTCCAGTTGCCAATTTTGTATTTTTCTTTTTTTTTTATTCATTTTATTAATTTTTTTTAAGCAAGAGACAAGAAAGAATGAAAATATGAGTAAATGAACAAGCTGTGTATTTGCTCTTTTACAGGCTGAACTGGCCATTTGAAATTAGAAGCAACCACTGCATTTTAATCACGATCCAAACAAAAATGCTACACACATCTAGCATGAACAGCTTTTGATTTAAATTAGATTGAATAATTTCTAAATTTGAAGCAAATACAGAATGATCTGACCATAGCTTTGTGAAACTATACTACATAAAAAATATCTGCATGAAACAAAAAACAGAGCTGAATGAGATGCAAATTCACTCTCTGACAGCAGGTGGCGCTTCTGGAACAGCAGCAATACAGCTTACTTTGCATGGTTACCACTGTAAACAAAGCAGTGCAGCGCTTATGAACACTACTTGAATATGCATTGTACAGAGGCAAGATGAAAAGAAAATACCACGTAAACTTTTATGAAGACAGTTAGTTCCCCTCAGAAACACATTTATATAAACCTCCAATTCAATATTTTGGATTTTCTTCCAATATTTCTTCCAATATTTCATTGTGAACAGTGATCTTGCTCTGCCTGCTACAGTCTTTTCTCCTCAGTGCGTCCGTCTTCAGCGTGTCTGGCCTCTGTTAGCGGCCGTTTACAGACCTCGTAATTTTTTTCAAACAAAAGACATTTTGGGAAATGATCACAATGCAGTTTGTGCAAGTCAGAGATCAGCCGAAATAAAACAAAAAAGGAATAAAACTGAAATTATTTAAATGCAAAACTGGAAAAAAAACAGTAAAAAAGCACGTATTGAACCATGGATGTCATACCGAACAGTTCAATATTATATTGAGAATTGTGGCAGGCCTAGCTTCGAACTATCATAAGCATGTTTCGGGAAGAGAGTGCATTGCAGGGTATGACGAGGCAGAGAGTAAGCCCATGGTAGCCAGGTATGAAAATGCAAAAGAAAGTATGGAGTTAGGTTTCCTTCTATTCAATTACTGTGGCAAAATAAGTTCATGTGGGTTGGGTAAACAAGCCTTGAGCCATCAAAAACCACACTGACACAATGACTTTTCTATATTTTTGGTGCATCACCATTGACCCCTCACAGTTTTATAATAAACTGAAAGTATGACATTGTCGGTTGGTGTATGTGTTTCAGTGTGGAGCGCTACTGGCCTCTCTATCTCAATGCATCTCAGTGGGTGCCCGCAACCTGGCCAAACTAAACACAGCAGGTAAGGAAGAAGAAAAGAAACCAAGAGGCTGATAGAGGAAAATAGTGCAGCATGTGTTGGAAGCTGCCGACAGACTTAAGCGAGTGAAATGGAACAGTCTATTGCTCTTATGTCGACTGGAGCAGATGATAGATACTTAACCTTAAAACGGCTTAACATTCCGCCACATCTCACTACAAATAGGAAATCCCTGGAAGTCGAGTAGCAGCTGGTGACGGAAAAAAAAAATCTTGATTTTCTATTAATTTTAAATAACTGCTGTTCTTCTGAACTTCAATTTATCCAGAATCCTGAAAAGGTATAAATTTTCTCAAAAAATATTGAGCCGCAAAGCTGTTTTCAGCTGTGATAATATTAAGAAATGTTTCTTGAGTTATGCTGAAAATGCAGCTTTGCATCACAGGAATAAATTACATTTTAAAATATATTTAAATAGAAAACAGATATTTTAAATTGTAATAATATTCACAATATTAATGCATGCTTTTAATGTATTTTTACTTTTGAACAGTAGTGCATTGTCAAAGCATGACCAATCTCATATCACAATATATGCCATGGTAAAGTTGTTTTTGATGGAAATTCAATGAAAAATGGTTTTACGTTTTAAATGTGGTAATATTTGGATAATACTATGAACTAAATGCTTTAATCAAAAGAGGAAAGACTTCACACAAAAAAAGTGCATTAAAAATATTTTGCATTACATAAACAACAATAAACTATTCATAAGCAAGTGAATGATAAGTTTAGCATCAATGCAACAAAAATGAATAAAAAATAAATAATAAAAATAAAACAGACTTCAAAGAATAGTCAAATTAAAATTAATATAAAAAATGGATTATGCTGATTACGATCAGAAACACTTTCTGAAGTACAAGCTGTTGTACAATAGCTGACACTATACCTTAAAGTATAGCATGTGAACACCATGATAATGATAATCATGCATTACTATGGTACATATCAACTCTCCAAGGCATTACTATCGTACACATCACTGTACCATGGAATCACCACCGTTTTTCAGTAGTGTGTTTGTGTCACACAGCAGGATGTCAGTGAGGCTGCAGTGGTCTGTCTGAGCAGATGGGGGCTGTGCAGGGCTGCGGTGAGGGAACAACCTGCAGAAGTCAAACTCATGTCAGCAGAGGTGCTGGTGAAGGCA
Source organism: Sinocyclocheilus anophthalmus (assembly GCA_018155175.1). Classification (NCBI taxonomy): domain Eukaryota; kingdom Metazoa; phylum Chordata; class Actinopteri; order Cypriniformes; family Cyprinidae; genus Sinocyclocheilus; species Sinocyclocheilus anophthalmus. The sequence continues at coordinate 27,944 of JADLZN010009065.1, forward strand.
GTCCCCACCATACTGACGGCACCAGCCCTACCTCTGAGTGAGTGGACATCTATGGACAAGAACAAGTATGTAGGAATCTGAAAATAAACTTACGTGTGTGGGTGGGTGTGTGTGTGGGTGTGTGTGTGTGTGTGTTGTGTGGTGTGTGTGTGTGTGTGTGTGTGTGTGTGTGGTTGTGGAAGACCTGTTAATTTATTACAGGAGAAGATCAGGAGTCAGGGACAGAAGCAGCTGAATAACCTGCTACCCTACCAGACATTTACACAACACAGGTCCTTGACAACACATGCACCACCACACTCTATTAAAGGAAAAAACACAAATTGGGTTCAGTGCAAGTGAAGCTCTATTGACAGCCTTTGTGCCATAATTATCACAGACAAGGGTTTTTTGTCAAAAAAAAATTTTCATCTAAAATATTTTCTTGAATTACCTCTTGAGGATTTAAATTAATATTTCAATAATTTAACAACACATTTGCTTGTTTACGCTTGTCTGATGTTAATGGTCACATGACATGCAGGTAAACAAATACAATATTATAGTTTTTAGGATTCAAGTATTAGTTTGAGGGTTGTTTCAAATTTTTAGTATATTGTTTATGAAGTCAAAGTCATGCATTACAATGCACCCAGTCACACACACACACAATAAACAAACTTTGTGTGTTAGCAGGAAACTAGTATGCTAGTCACTTGCAAATCTGGTATGCGTAAGTAATATTCAATATTTCAGTGTCATGGCAATGCAAAGGCATTAAACCCAGTAATTTTCACATGCAAGAATACTAGAAAGGGACACAACAGTAACACAACTCAAGTATACAGACACAGGCAAGAAACATTAAAATACACACTGTTTAGTAAGTATAGCCACACAACTTAAGTGTTAGCATGAAATTAGTATGAAAAAGTCACTTTCTAACCTGGTCTTGTGCAAAGAAATATTCAATACTTCAGTGCCATAGTCATGTAAATCCAAGAATACTAGAAAAGGACTGTTTGCATGAGTGCAAGCTCACTCATTTACAGGATTGACGTCTTTAACACATACCAAAAATTCCTCAAAGTTTCACCACTTAAAGGATAATTGCTACCTTTTACAGCTCAAATAAAACAATTTTGCAACTTCAAATTAATATAAGCATTTTTAAACACTTTCATTGTGAATGCATTGCTGCAATTACTGTGCTTGTATATAGAACCCAGAACATTATACAAAAACACTGACTCAGGAGATCAGATGAAGATGGCTGGAAGGGGATGTGTTTTAAAGAGTGTTTTGGAGGGATGGGGGGAGGTCAGGTCAGTGTTGTTTACGACCTCGCCTGACTGAGCGACAGAGGAGAGGTGTGAAGGAGAGGTGGTGAACGGCAGCCCTGCGCCTTTGAAATGGAGGTGTGTGGGTCAGCAATGCAGAGAATAGCGGCACCTCCGTCCCATAAATCAGTCACATCAAAACCACATCATTACCACATTCTCTGATACGCTGATATCCTGCTTCACATGGGCAAGAAAAACAAGAGCAGGATGGGGAAGAGTCTGAGAAAGCATTGTCCCACAATCCTTTGAACCTTCTCTTGTCGCCAACCCACAATATGTTACTGGTTTTGGGTAGCTGACATGAAATTTCAAGCAGTGACAGCTGCTGCAATTGATCTAAATGAGATGTAAAATTGTTATGCATGCAGTTTTTGTGACCTCATATTACACGGCTTGCTGGAATACTTGATTCTGATTGGCCAATCACTGCATTCTGAAAATGTTTTTGTATAATGATCGTTAAACTATTAACGTTAAACTAAATTATTAGATTAGGTGGCAATCATTGTCTTAACCATCATCAGCCAGTCATTATCACAAAATATTGGGGTTTATTTTGTTTTTAGTGACTGGCTAACAACTTATCCCAAATGACAATGGCGTATTTGTACTTTAAAAATGTATTTGTCACTCCGCAGGTGTGTATAACTTTATATTTTAGAATGTTATGTATTATATTTAGACCTGTTTATTTAATGTTAATTTGGTGCAATTTATTTTGGAAAAAAATAATGCATTACATTTTTTAATGCATTAAAATTTGCTATTATATTATAATAACACTACTATTCAAAGGTTTGGGGTCAGTTAGGCTTTTTTATTCATTTTATATTTAGGGCACATTAAATTGATTAAAGTTGGCAGTAAAGACTTTTCCATTGTTGCAGAAGTTTTCAAAAAATTCCAGAAAAATCCAGAACAAATATATATATATATTAAGCAGCACAACCGTTTTCAACATTAATAATAAATGTTTCTTGAGCAGCAAATCAGCATATTTCTGAAGGATCATGTGACACTGAAGACTAGAGTAATGATGCTTTGCATCACAGGAATAAATTACATTTTAAAATATTAAATACATTTTTAGTATTTCACAATATTACTGTTTTTCTGTGTTTTTGGTCAAATACAGTACATGCACCCTTGGTGAGCATAAGAGACTTCTTTCAAAAACTTTTAATGAAAATCTTTCCAGCCCCAAAGTTTTGAACAGTATTGTATATGTAACTTTTAACTTAAAATGTTGATGGTGAAAAATTGTTTATTGGTATGTTATTTTTCAACACTTTTCTAGTTTTAGAAAGAAACTTGACTCTTGAGAAAGATGAAGCAGTTGAGATATATGAAGTAACTCTAACATGCACTGTAATCACATTTCTGGCTTTGTACTTGGCCCGCTTTCTTTTCGCCGTCACAGTGAAGTCTTTGTGCAGTACACGAAGCCAAATTCAATTAGACACTTTTATTCCTCTGCTATCTCAATACAAATTAGGTTGGAAATCAGAACCCCTGGCATCACTTGACAAGGCTTTTAGGATGAGGGTGAGAGGTACATCTGATAACAGCATTAAGAGGGAATAGGACCATATTCTCACGGGGGGAACTCGGGAGTGTTCAAGCATTTCAAATGTAATTACTGTGCCTGAAATGCTCAGCGCTTTTCACTTGTTTTTGCCAGTTTGTTTTTTTTTTTTTTTTTTTTTTTCCCGGGGCCGGTTTGCTTTCGCCTCAGTTACAGAGACGTAAGCCTTGAACAAGTGTAAATATTTGGTGACGAGTAGTTGCTAAGATGTTCTAGGAGGATGCTAGGGTGTTGCTTACTGGCCCAAGTCACAAAGCTCTGTAATATGCAAGTCTACAACATTATTAAGGAACTTTTTACCCGTTCTTTCCTCTGCCAGGCAAAAACACATTCTGATCGCTTAGAAATGACCTGTAGTCAACAAAACACATGATTTGAGGCATTACGCATGTCAGAAGTTTATTGCTTAGGGTTAAGGGACTGTTTGAATCCTTAAACCAAGTATCATTAATTATGTTGCCTTGATGTATAATTGTTGTCGTTACAATGCGAATCACCATAATAATGCTATTTTTCCCACTAGCGAATCGCTTTTTACTTGCCATATTTAAATATAAAGCATTATTACGGTTATTACATGTAAATTGTGAAGCGAGTCAGCTAATGTCAAACTCTAGCGTTGTGCGTGTAATGTGTTTAGCAGTAGATGCCCTGTAGTCATTCATGTAATGGATTACAAGAAGAGGTCTGAACTGATCCGTGGATCATCCATCCATTAAACCAGTAGTGTCCAAATGTAGCGCCAAAGGTGCTCAATCATTAAAACAGTTAAACAGTTTAGGCATATTGACCCTGTTATTCATTTTAGCTTGTATGTAGAGCTTAACAAACATAATCTGGAACTAAAATCCTGTTTTCGCCATAAAGAAACTGATTTTTTTTTTAATTATATAAATCCGAGAAGATTATATGATTTCAATGGACACATTTTTATTATTATTTAATTGCTGAATTTCTGCACATAATCTGTAAGAGATCCTCATTAGATCCATGGAAATGAGCAACCTTTGGTCTTTTCTCAGATCCAACTCGTTTTGGTCTCTTTTTAAATCCCAATGGAGAGAGTGAATGGGACAAATACTTCCTGAACCAAGGCTGCTGAAAAAATGGGCTGTCACGGCCTGTTGACACAGAAAGAATTCTAAGGATTCTGAGGTACCACATACGTTATGGAGTCTTTTTCCCATCTGTCTTAGGGTCACGTGACCGTGTTCCAGGCCTTTTAACCAGCAGACACCTGGGTGATACTGTAACACTCCCGTTAGACAGGTTAGGCTGATGTAAGGGACACTAAAGAACGTCTTAGTTTTGACATAAATGTGTCAGATGATATCCGTCTCCACCTGATTCTGCTGGCCTGCTGAATATTCAGGTCCATAATCATGAAAGTAAGCTGCACTGGAAATCAAATGTAGGTTTAATGGATGGATTTAATAATTTCTTGCTCTTCCAAAAGGAGCTGACAGAGATTGAGAGTTTTAGCTATTGTTTTATGCCTGCTTTTGACAAAAAAAAGTAATTACACTGTAACAGTATAATTCAAAATAATAGATCACAAAAATTGCACACATATAATATAATAATTATTATTGATACCCTTATATTTGTGCAGTTTTTGTGATCTATTATTATTATTATTACATAAATTAAAAACAGATTTTTGTCATTTAAATAATAATGGAACAAATATAATGGTATAAATATTAAGAAAGAAGTTGATATTTATACATATTGCATTGTAAGTCTGTGGTTGGTGCTTGCGTGTGTGCGTGTGTTTGTGTTTAGGTATGAGCTTCCTTTAGTTCCTTGGTTCTCATAGGTCTCTGAAGGAAGTTAGAGCTGTAAATGTGTGTGTTTTCTCGCACCTTGACACCACCAACACTTCCTGCCCGCAGAATTTTTGCACCTTGTTCTAGGAGTGTGTCCAAATATGCACGCATGTATGTGAGAGAGCGTGCAATGATGCACATGTGGTCATTCCCCCACATGCACTGAAATCTCCAGCCACATACAAAGCTCAGTGTCTTCGATCTGACATTTGATTTACCTTATAAATGAGAACACGAGAGTGAGTAAACTATGACAGAATTTCCATTTTTGGGTCTGTTTAGTCATCTAGTTTATTGGGATAAAGCTGTCAAACCCACCATGAGACCCCTGTTGCATCATGGGTAGGCTTAAACCAGAAGTAAATAAGGCTTTAGAGAAGTCGTCTCATTCATCCAGCCCACCTTCCCTCACGGCCGACACCCGACACTCACCCAGCTGGGCTCGCTCACATCCCAGATTTGCCACACACTAATGCCCTTCTTGCTTTCATTATTCAGAAAGTTTTTTAATTAGTTCCAGTCCCACGACTCCCATGGATCGATTACGGGAATGAAACATTCCTCTTCCTTCTGGAGTCTGGCGGTCGCCTACAAAGCACAACTGTGTGTGCACTCTAGACCCAACCGGGCTGACGGAAGTGCCCCGAACACGCGCGAACATTCTGCTGTCACATCTACAGCCAAGATCTAGAATCTTCTTCACTTTAACTTAAAGAGCTTGTTCAGGGAGCCAAATGTGTACATATAGTCCCCTATTCCGTCCTAACCTTTATAATTTTGTGGCCATAAAGAAGAGACCGTTGTGAGGAAATGTCATACGAATGGAAGCCATTGGTCACCAAAACAGTTTGGTTATCAACATTCCTTCAAGGTACCCAATAGAACATCATCAGATTTGGACTGACATGAGGTGAAAGTGCCATGATGACAACATTTTTATTTTTGGTTAAACTATCCCATTAAGTACAGCAAGGCCTGTCAGGAATACACTGTCAGGAAAATATTGTACCATTAGAAGTGGTAAAAGGGGTAACGTTTTACCTTATTCACCTGTAAAAGGTGCATAAATAGTACCTTAGAGTAGTAATATGTACCCTTAAGCTGCTACTGTGATCGTTTTAAAGCATAAATAGGGTGTAGCAAAGTTGCCCCCCCCCCCCCCCTTTTAAGGGGTACTTGCACGGTGACGAAGGGCTGTTTTTTTTTTTATGAGAGTGTTTAGTTTGTCGAGCCTATAAATTTGGAAATTTACCAAGAAATGGCGATAGCTTTATAATAAACTGTTTCTTAAATGCAACAAACACTCAGAAGTTTAGACACAAAAACAGACTTGTTTCTCACAAAGATGCCCGTGGCTACAAGACCATCCTGTTGAGTAAGCTCTGAAGAGATTGAGAAATCGTGTTATTGAAGTGCTAAACCACAGAAAAGGGAATGGAAAGAGCTTGATTTCTGATTATATTCTATGTGTTGGGGTGCCGGGTTATTTGTATTTCGTCCTGGAGTTGCGATCCAGCCAGCACCAAAGCCAATGGGGATGAAAAGCACCTCTGACATCAGACTCCGGTAAAGCAAGAGATGGGGCGTCCCAACACATCACATAGAGAAAGGAACATGTCACCCTTCGAGTCTACATAATCAACATCTATCCATGGCCTCTACTTAAGTTTGCCTCGGAAAGCCGATCCGTTTATTCTTGTGGAGCGGTTGCTTTCCCAGAGTTCCTTTTGGGGGAGGGGTGAATGGGTGGGCAACCTTTAAGGTGTTGCTTTGCTCTCGTACTCTCTCTTTTGGTTTTGACTGGCAAGTCCTGGTGACTTTTGAAGTAGCCTTAGTAATTTGCATGTCAGATTCTGGTTGGGAAGGAGGGAAATGGAGGGAAACCGGAGTTCAAAACTAACTGCAGCAGATCTCTCGCATTACTGCTTTGATGCATGAACAACTGGGGTCGTTAAACCAAAGAGAGGTCGACGGCCATCCTGGATGGGTGTCAGTGTTGTTGTCTTCTTATGCGTACTTAGATATTTTCTCACTTCCCTTATATTACGTCTAGATCTATTCTTAGACACAACTTCCCGATTGTTCAGTCAAAAACAACCCGTCTTGAATGCCTGCATGCATGCATATGGTACATTGTGGTTTCCAATGTGTGCGCTTTGTTATAGTTTTGTTTCTCTCAAATGGGTTCCATGCCAGGCAAAGATGGAAACACACTGTCTAGAGAACAAAAAGAAAGCAAGGCATCAATCTCAGGCTGTTGCTTTACATCCAACGCTCTGGCAAGTCTCAGATTGGGAGCAGATTGCGTTGTGGCAAAGCACCACCTCCATTGCCTGAACCCAGTAATGCCTTGGAGACCAAAGAAACCAAACTAAGATTGACGTGGCTCATTACATTGATCTATTTAAATTTTCTATACGTGTGTTCCAGAATCATTCGTTTTGCTGAATCCTGTGTTACATCAGGGATTATTTGTTAGACTTCTGTTCTACCACATTTCTAGATGTTGCCACGGGTGCCGTCTCTCCTCCGGTTGCCCTGGAGATTGGGGGTGGGTCTTCTGTGCCAGCTGTTCCAGATGTGGGGCAAGGTGGCTGCTGGAATGGTGACCCTGATAGAATGGCTCCTGGGAGATGAACAATCAGATACAAGTTGTGAGGCGTCACTAGACTTGGTAAGGAGCACTTTTGCTTTGTTTTTTATGCATCACTGATTTTGCTTATGTTATGCTTTTTAAACTTTGTCACAGAACTTGTCCCCCGATGTCAGAATCATGACACTAAATTGGCAGCTTATGCTGTTACTTTTCATAACGTGGATACATAGACACATAGACTCACATTGATGGACTATAGAGTGCAACAGTGTCCATCCACTTTTTTTAAAAAAAATTTTATATTCTATATATAAGAAGGTATCTCACCATTAGTTTGTTTTCCATAGGAATTGTTAAATAAATTATTTAGAATAAATCATCGTCAGGCAATTACGTCCTTACGGGTGCTACGAATGTCTTTGGTGTGTGATTTTTCTTGCGTGTGATTCTCATGCTTGTGCATTACTCTGCATATCATTGGCACCAGGAGATTCCTCTATTACACATGATTATTTTCAAAAGAGATTGAGATAACTGGACTGAACGGCTTCAACAAAAATACCAATATGTGGGAGCCATACGGGCCATTTTCCCATGACCGTCCTGGCCAGAGGCTATTTGCCTAAAATAACTAGGTTATTGGCTGTTTTCGTGTGCGACCGATCGGTGGTATGGACATCAAAGTACCATAGCGACGGTTCCTATGCTTTCGAAATGCTCTCTAGGTATTTTGAGTCATACAATGATCGATCTGCACAGTGCAAACAGCCAAACCCTAGATATTTTAGGCAATATAGAAATCCTGGCCAGGATGCATCCTGGGAAAATGGCACGTATGGTCACCCTAATATACCATTGATTTACAACCTCACCGCCCACAGTGATTCTGTCTTTAAAGGTGTATAAGTTATGATTCAGTATCTATAAATTTGATTTTTAGTTCCGGAACCCAACTGTTGCACTTTATATGACCTGTCTATTAAAATGGCCCAATAAGCATTCACTTATTAACACCCTAGAAATCACCCAGAACACCCTACTGCATATCAAAGAACTGAAACTCACTCAAAACACCTTAGCAACTGCATAGCAACACCCTTAAAGTGCCCATTGTCTCCACTGTCAATGCCCTGCTCACATTGTCTTCAGAAAATCTAGTTTAAGAATGTAGGTTCTTCTTATTCTCTTCTTTTTTTCCAGGATGAGGACTTCCTCTTTGAGAAGGGAGATCGTAACCTGTGGGCCGAGCCTTTGCTTTGGGCACGGATGTTGCAGACACCTCTCTGCCCTCGTAAGAGTGACGCATTGCTCACCTGGCGTAAGCGCTGCAGAACTGGACCGACTATCAGTCATCGCAAAGAGCAATACCCTGGCAGCTCAGCATTCAATGAAAGCCCTCCCTGCCTTACCCCAGTTTTTCAGCCACCATCGAGTTTGCCTGCTGAAAGAGAGAACGTCACTGGCTCAGAATCTTCTAGATACACTTAGATCTTAGATGCCTGTGAAAGATACAGAACGTGAAAGGGAAGGTGCATTATGAACCTGTTTTAATCTCACAGTGGTTTTCCTCTTTAAGAGCTGAATTGCATGCAGGCATAACCACAAGCTTTTTTTTTTTTTTATTCAAATAAAGTTTATTACGCTCATTTGACTGTGGGATTACTTTAGTACAGTAATGTGTGTTTGCGATACTGAGAATGAGGTTTTATTCTCCTCAGCTGTTTTCAATGTCACCGTTTTTGCGACGACAGTGTTTTTTTGAGCAAGCTGTTGTATTTTTATTGCGCATAGCTTAACTGTTTTTAGTACGAGAAATTATTTGGTTGCTCCTCGTGCGTGTTATGCAATCAGAGCAAAATAGTCTGGTGTCTGTTTGCTAAGTAGACAGCTGGGCTGCCTTCAGGGGCTGTAGTAGCAATGGTCCCCTTTTACTGTAAAATGATGTAATTTTTGGGAATGTCAGCAGCGTATTCCTCCCACAGACACCTGGGCCAAAGCACACACAGGGATGGGGTTAAAAATGGGACACATCGGTGATTCCCCCTACCAGGATCATTTTTTTTCTCATTTATGTATAGATGTGCTTCACTGAAACCATCAAAAATGGAATTGTAATACAAGAGTACTGCTGAGATATGCAATGGGAACTGGGAGAGAAAAAAACGAGGAAATGTGAAGTGAATTATATTTGTGGCCTGTAGGTGGCGCCCAAGTTATTTTTTTTCGACGATAAGCGTCGACACCGTAAGGGGGCAGTATTGTATAGTTTTTATTAGAGTTGAGAGTTTCTCGAAGGATTTGAGTTTTACTTTGTTGCAACTTGTTTAAACTTTTAGTTTTTTTTATGTCTGTGTTTTCTGAATTAAGGATACAATGCAAAAACATTGAGCATTAATTATGCAATTTATAACATTATTTAAAAATGCATTTCTAGGCTAACATGGATTATTTATGCTGGGAAAGATAAGCAAAGGAAAACGTCACATGCAGATAAGTGTCATAGTTTCGCACTCTGTGCATCAGATCTGGCACAACTTCAAAGACTGGCCTCTCGGTCTAGATTATGCAATCGAACTCACCCACTAAACATTTCCTGATATCAGAGCGACCAGCCTCGCTCGCGCAGTACGCCAAGCGTCAACACTGCGTGTGTATGCATGATTTAAGTTTCTTCCATCGGTTTCCCCCACTGTTAACATTTTGTTTAAATAGGATGCCATGTGCTTTTCTTATAAGAATATGGGGTTTATGTAATGCGTATATTAAATAAACATATATCTGTAAACCTACTCAGAATGTGGTAGTATTTATAGTATTTTTAGATTTTTCTTGTTTTAGAAGTATATGTTGATTGCACTGAATTCATCTTGTAAGTTGTGCAGTCAGTGTTGGAGAGGTGCTGTGAGTGAGTGTGTGCGCCGCAGGAGGGGTGCAGAAAGCGGCCAATGAGATCCACAGTCCCGTCGACACTTGAAAAGCAGGGCGTAACTTTAAGTAAGTTTGAGAGCAGCTCCTCCTCTTCTTTACGCGTTGTCCTCAAGCTTATATGTGCGGGAGAGTAAAGCAGACTCTACTGTTCTGGCTCGGCACCGCGCGGTGGGAGAAGCAGCCTCGCAACAAAAACACACAACGAGGAACTCAGCCTTCCTTCTCTGAGTTTCAGACCACATCTGAGGCTAGCCTTGTGTGTTCCGTGTCTCTTGCACAAAGTCTAAGCCCGTGGCAAACTAAACTCCTTCGCATCCAAAGGCTCCAGGTCGGTCCTCAAATGAGAGATCATCTGCGACTGTCTTCTTCTGAAGAAACAGACATGTCTGCGACCCTCCTGTCCGCTTTCTACGACATCGACATGCTGTACAAGGTACTTTGCTGATTTAACAAACCAACTGCTTGCATGCATCTGATCTCTGCTTGGACTTTTTGACGATTCGAGAAGTTTTAGCTGTATAACAAATGCATGCATGGCTGAGACGAGTACATAAATAGTTTTGCAACTACTTTGCATTGATTTTAACTTTGCTTCTCTTCTTTCCTCCTCTCTGCACAGCAGGAGAAGAGCCTCAATATGAACGCCATACACATTAACAGCATGCTGGATAAGAAAGCTGTCGGGGCCCCGGTAACAACCTCCAGCAGCAGCAACTGCAACTCGTACGCGTCAGGATTCTTCCGTCGAAACTCCACCAGCAACATGGAGTCCATGACAAACGGCAACAAGTACCCCGCCAGCTCCTACAGCAGCAGCAGCAGCAGCAGCAGCATGAAGGAGAACGCCATCATGAACAAGGAGAACAAGTTCCGCGACCGCGCCTACAGCGAGAGCGCCCAGCAGCTGCAAGGGCTGCAGCAGAAGCCGGGCTCGCAGATCAACTCCACCCGCTACAAGACGGAGCTCTGCAGGCCCTTCGAGGAAAACGGAGCGTGCAAGTACGGCGAGAAGTGCCAGTTCGCGCACGGCTACCACGAGCTGAGAAGCCTGTCTCGCCACCCCAAGTACAAAACCGAGCCCTGTCGCACTTTCCACACCATCGGCTTCTGCCCGTACGGCCCGCGCTGCCACTTCATCCACAACGCCGACGAACGCAGACCAGCGCCGAGCAACGCCAAAAGCATGCAGGGAGAGTCCACCAAGTCCGCCCGGGGGGAGCCGGTGTGCGGCTACGGGCAGCAGCACCAGCAGGCGGCGGGAGCCTTCAGGGAGCGACCGAAACTCCACCACAGCCTCAGCTTCTCGGGTTTCTCCAGCCACCACCAGCACCACCACGGACTCGACTCGCCCCTTCTCGAGAGCCCCACGTCCCAAACCCCCCCTCCCCCTTGCTCCAATCGTTCCTCCTGCGCCACTAATTTCTACGAAGACGTTCTCTCGTCGACACGCAACAGTGCCTTCTCTTTCCCCGGCCAAGACCTCAAAGCCCTGCTCGCGCCGCTGGCCGTACACACGCACAACGGTTATTACGGAAACCTTCAGGTCAGCATGGGCGACGGCCCGGGCCACTTGCAGTCCCTCCAGCGCCTGTCAGAGTCGCCGGTGTTCGACTCGCCCCCCAGCCCGCCTGACAGCATCTCGGACCGGGAGAGCTACGCCAGCGGCTCGCTCAGCTCCTCCGGAAGTCTCAGCGGCTCGGAGTCTCCCAGTCTGGACGGCGGGAGGCGTTTGCCCATCTTCAGCAGGCTGTCGATTTCCGATGATTAATCCGCTTCTTTTTTTGTGTGTGGACTCGATAGCGGAGGAGTCTCCGTTAGATATGTAGTTCAGGCTCGGCATAGACTTTAATATCGAGGGAGATGGATGTGTTTGTCAGACGCCTGACACGGCATTAGTCTGTTTGAACTGCTTTGAAGGCATTCCACCGGTGCAGTTTGTTGCATTCTCTTGGTCTTTTTGGACCACCTACTTTCCACATTTGTACAAAATACTTTTTTTTTTTTTATTATGTGAAAGACAGAGCGGTTTCAGATTTTCCTTCATCCTTGCCAAGAATATGCCTTGACAAAAAGTATACTAGTTTTCAAAGTATGTACATCCATTCCAAAAGTTCTCCAGTTTCGCGGCGCCACCCAGCGGTTTGGTTGGCTTGTGCAGTTTGAAGCTCTCTCCTTTGGCTTGTTGGGAAATCACTGCTGATGGTTGAATATATCTTTTTTTTTTTAGCTGATATGAGTGATTACATAGCAGTGCATAACTGGCTATGAACTATTTAACTTATTTATTTTATCTTGTGAAAAGTATAGGCTACAGTTGTTAATTGTGTCCATACTGTATTTATCGAGTATGATGAAGCAATAGATCTATATTCTTTTATTATTTTTAAATTATGATGGCCATTATTAATCTACATAAAGTGGAGCGTATGTTCTTTTCACAGTAATATATTTTTGTTTGGTCTCTTTTTGTAACTTCACTATTTTATTGTAAATGAGTAAAAAAAAAAAATCATCTTAATTTAAGAGATTGTATGTGATATTTATTTCATTAATTTTGTTTCCTTGTTTACGTTCATTAAAAAACAGTTTGTGTGATTTGCTGTTTGTTGGGATGTTACTTTTCGGAAGGGTTTTTTGTTTTGTTGTCGTTTTGGAGAATCGTCAGACGTGTCCCTTTTTTAGGTTTGTCTGTAGAATGTATAAACTGTGGTTGGCAGAGGACCGTCCGAACGTATACTAGCCTTACATTTTCATAGAAATCAGATTTCAAAGATCCCAAGTAAATCGATTAACCAAAAAGTATTTTATTTTTTTTTATATGTATGTCTATACAATGCACGGCAGCCACGTGCGTGAGAATGTAGCAGACCAGAGCCCCAGTATTACTGCCTAGTGCCTGTGGGGATTCACCATCTTACATTGCCTTAAGATTAACCAAATAAAGTATTTTCATACATGTTACTGTTTTACAACAAGAGGAAATGAATGTAGTTTGTAATTTAAACTTCTTGGAAGGTTGTTACCACTTATCAAAGGAGCGAAATAGAGACTTAGAGCAACAATCTGAGTTGTATTTTTTCTATTACTCCCTGTTCCTTGCATTGTTTTGCCTTTTTGTTTGTTCTCTTGCTTTCCTGTATGATATATGATATGGTAATGGTCTGAATCTTCCAAACTTGCTGGACGGGGAAGAGTTTGAACACATTTGGTTTGTACATAGTAGGTACAGGGGATTCGCACTATGTACCTTTTTTGACTACTTTATCAGAAGTAAAGCTTTTTGAATGTAATAAAAAAAAAAGACAAAAAGAACCGGATTTGTAACATATTTGTTTATCGGGGAGCCAGTTCACTACAAATTGTGTGTGAGACTGTTAACTTTGTACTGTACATTTTTGTAGTTCTCCCAATAAAATAATTTTGGAAAAAAAAAAAAACAAACGCTGGAATGTAGTCCATGTGGTTTTCATTGAGAAAAAAAAAAAAAACTGGAGCGGTTTTGCAAGTCATGCTTCTGTATTAGCTCTTAAAGACACACACAAGCTACCTTTTCTATTGTATTTCTTCCCTGAAAACAATCTCTCAACTCGCATGAACCCTGACGGCTTCTGCATGCTGAGGTTGAGTCTAACCGCAGTGGTCTGCATTCTGTCTGCATGCTTAGCTGCCTGTGAAAGGCGTTATGGGGGTTGCCCCAACCTGGTAGTTTTGTTCTCTGGCTGACTAAGACTCATCTGCATGCAGTCAAAACTTGCATATTTCAAACGGTACATGATTCATGACATGACAGTTCGCTTGCTTTGGTTATTTGATAGTACTTGCATAACACCGCCTTCCCTAAAATAAACAGAAGAAAATGAGCGTTCACTCAAGAAGGGATGAGAACGTCGTATACTGCCATTCACATATTACTCACCATTCATAAATGAACATGATTCACACTCTTGTGGCTCGGACTGGTGCCTGTAGTACACAACAGACATTGCAGGGCATTCGTGCAACCTTGACTTGGTTTAGTCATTCAAAGCTGGTTGTTTTTGCCAGCGTTTTAAAGCACTGCAATAACTATTTGATAAAAGCTATCACAGCCGTTGAAGCCATATATAAAATAAGAACGATAACAGCGAGCAAATATTTATATAGCCCCACTGTGTTTATGATAAAGTATTTATCAGACCCACAGCGAGTAGATCAGTGCCAAATGGGCCGTGATGTATTTCTTTTGTACGGTAACATTAATCTGTCAGGAATGTGTTGTGAAGGCGCCTCATCGCAGTGTTGTAAATCTGTACGCCGTGTCTTATATGTGTGAATGCAAACGCTTGAGTGTGCATGTTTGTGTGTCGCTGTGGTAAATGGCCCTGGAGCTCCTACAATGACAGGAAATGCGCTGACTTCTGATTATGGCAGGAAAGACTCGGTTCCTTACCGCCTCCCATTTCCAGCCTCTCTCCTGCTGGTTTTGTCATCTTTATTGCTATCGTCACTCAGGCCTTGTGAAAGTTGCTATTTGTGCTGCAGTGTGTTTAACAGGAATAGTTGGGGAAGAAGGGGGTGCCAGATTCATGAAACACTGCTGTCATGTCCAGTAAATAAAGGGTCTTACTGATATTCTATTTAAAATTGTAGTGTTACCATCTATCTATCTATCTGTCTGTCCGTCTGTCCGTCCGCCTGTCTGTCTGCCTGTCTGTCTGCCTGTCCGTCCGTCCGTCCGTCCGTCCATTCGCCTGTGTTTCTGTCTGTCTGTCTGTCTGTCTGCCTGTCTGTCTTCCTGCCTGCCTGCCTGCCTGTCTGTCTGTCTGTCTGTCTGTCTGTCTGTCTGTCTCGGCCATGCCTGGTCCGTCTGTCTGTCTGTCTATATTATATTAATAAAAAATAAAAAATGACATGCATGTATATAAGATTTAAAAAAAAAAAAATTTGAACAAATCAACATTTTATGATTCTAGACAATGAAAATTCATGTTGTTGTGTGTGTGTGTGTGTATATGTGTAGGCCAATCATGATTTTGTTGACTCCTGCCTCTGTCTGTCTGTATGTCTCTGTCTGTCTGTCTGCAACTATAGCAACTATCACCCTACCATATGGAACACCCTAGCAACTCAAAAATGTGCGTTTGCACAGTAATCATGCACAAGCTTTATAGTTTATTTCATGCTGTAGTTGTGTTGTTGGTTTTGAGGGGTAAATCGGTCTCCAGAAAATCCCCTTATGAAGAAAAACACTTCAAAGAAATCCTGCGGGCTCTGCATGAGTGCTGCAGCTTGTCCCTGACTCTTCACTATTTCACCAAATTGCAAATATTTACTTATGATGTGCGGGAGGTCACTGTTTACAGGCCGACAGATGGAGGAGTGGCGAAGACAACATCCATAAAGGGTGGAATATGTCCAGTAGAGTGTTTCTATGCTCGAGTCTCAGTTTCCTGATATTAGACACATTCTCACCTCAGTGAATAATGTCACATATCACAACGCTGCTAATTATGAGAGAACTTACTAAACAGGTTGTTCTGCATATGCGAGTTGTGTTTACGTGCTGCTGTTGGCCATATGAGTATTGAAGTGGTGTGTGTGTGTGTGTGTGTTGTCTCTGTCCCTTTTTACTAAGTATTTCCTAAATTGCTCCCTGGCACTGTGGAGAATATGATGAGGCTTGTATTCATTTATGTTGCTCACCTCTAGAATGACTGATCTAAAGAAATGCCCCTGGGTATCAAGTGAGGAAGAAACTAGGGATTATAAAAACTTATATAGTACGTCTAAATATATATAAGGAATCTAATCTCTAGATATATAGTATACTGACAAACTCAAAACGCAACACTTGGTTTTTGCCACCCATTGTCATGAGCTGAACTCAAAGATTCTAAGCCTTTTTCTATGTAGCACAAAGGCCTATTTCTCCCAAAGTATTGTCTCACAAACTGTCCTAAATCCTCTGTTCTGTGAGGCATTTCTCCTTGCCGCGATAAATCCTCCACCTCAACAGTTGTGGCTATCAAGATGCTGATTAACGGCATGATTATTGCACAGGTGTTGCCTTAGCTGGCCACATACAGGCCCTCTCGCTCATGTGCAGTGGTTATCACACAGCACAATGCCAGAGATGTTGCAGGTTTTGAGGGAGCGTGCAATTGACATGCTGACTGAAGGAATGTTCACCAGAGCTGTTGCCCGTGAATTGATGTTCATTTCTCTACCATAAGCCCTCTCCAAAGGCGTTTCAGATAATTTGGCAGTACATCCAACTGGCCTCACAACTGCAGACCATGTGTAACCACACCAGCCCCGGACCTCCACATCCAGCATCTTCACCAACAAGATCGTCTGAGACCAGCCACCCGAACAGCTGCTGCAACAACCTACCCTAACCCTAACCCTAACCCATAGCCAAAGAATTTCTGCACAAACTGTCAGAAACCGTTTTAGGGAAGCTCATCTGCATGCTCGTCGGCCTCATCGGGGTCTCGACCTGACTGCAGTTCGTCGTCGTAACCGACTTGAGTGGGCAATGCTCCACATTCGATGGCGTCTGGCACTTTGGTGAGGTGTTCTCTTCACGGATGAATCCTGTTTTTCACTGTACAGGGCAGATGGCAGACAGCCTGTATGGCGTCGTGTGGGTGAACGGTTTGCCGTTGTCAATGTTGTCGATCGAGTGGCCCATGGTGGCAGTGGGTTTATGGTATGGGCAGGCATATGCTATGGACAACGAACACAGGTGCATTTAATTGATGGCATTTTGAATGCACAGAGATACCATGACAATTGAGCGAGATCCTGAAGAGCCCATTTGTGTTCATTCATCCACGGCATCCCCATCCTGTGTTGTCAGCATAGATAACTTCAACTGACCGGGGGTCCCATGTTGCAAGGATCTGTACACAAGTCCTGGAAGCTGAAAACATCCAAGTTCTAGCATGGCCAGCATACTCACCAGACATATCACCCATTGAGCATGTTTGGGATGCACTGGATCGGCGTATACGACAGCGTGTTCCAATTCCTGTCAATATCCGGCAACTTCGCACAGCCATTGAAGAGGAATGGACCAACATTCCACAGGCCACAATCACAACCGCTCAACTCGTATGTGAGGAGCTCGTTGTTGCACTGCCGGTGAGTGAAGCAAATGGTTGTCACAGTGGTGGTCAGACCAGATACTGACTGGTTTTCGGACCCCTCCAATACAGTAAAACTGCACATTTTAGAGTGGCCTTTTATTGTGGCCAGCATGAGGCACACCTGTGCAATAATCATGTTGTCTGATCAGCATTTTGATATGCCACACCTGTGAGGTGGATGATTATCTCGGCAAAGGAGAAGTGCTCACTAACACCGATTTAGAGATATTTGTGAATAATATTTGAGAGAAATAGGCCTTTTTGTGTACATAGAAAAAGTCATAGATCTTTGAGTTCAGCTCATGAAAAAAAGGGGCAAAAACAAAAGTGTTGCATTTATTATTTTTGTTCAGTGTATATTTATTGGCACCAAAATGACACTATGGACACTGAAGCCACACTATAAATGTAAACTATCGCTTAAAAAAATAAGATTTTTGAATACTTTTTAGTCTTTTATACTCACTCTTATGTAAAACGTAAAACATTATTGTTCAAATATTATTACAATTTAAAATAACTTTTTTCTATTTGAATATATTTAAAAATTTTATTTATTCCTGGCATCATTACCCTTCTCATTCACGTGATCTCTCAGAAATGATTCTAATATGCTGATTTGATGCAACATTATCAATTTTGAAAACAGTTGGGCTGCTTCATATTTTTGTGCAAACTTTTAACTCTTTTTTTTTTCTCTCAATTTTCTGTTGATGATTTTCTGACGCTGATTCGTGTGGCACTGAAGACTGGAATAATGATGCTGAAAATTCAGCTATGAAATCACATGAATAAATTACATTTTAATATGTCTTGAATTGAATCCGTTTCTTTAAAATTTGAATAATATTTTGTAAAAGTTTAATGAACAACATCCAAGCAAAACATTCCGCAAAATATTGTTTTAATTAATTAATGAATAAAAAAAATAAAAAAACATGTTTTGTGCAAAATAAAGTCAAAATGTCATGTGACACATTGGGGTTGTTAAGCAGTAGAAGATCAGGCTGATAGTTAATGCGATGGGATTCTCTACACCTGTGGTTTCTCTGCTGCACACCAGTGTGAACTTGAGGAGAACTGACTTCATTCAGCCACTAAAAATCACTAGCTGATTAAAAGTCATATGTATTGCTGTTGCCACTTGCTTTGCTATTTAATTCAGTGGCATTCATACATGTTACATGTGGATTAGGTGTCCAAATACTGTTTCTAAAGCATTTTGATTAAATAAAATCGCATTAATGTCTAAAACGTCCATTGATCCAGCAATTCCCCCTCAAACCGGATATCTCCCTTGTTGTTTGGCCAGGCTTCCCCATGACTCCTCATTGTCTTTCTCATTGTCTTGAGTTTACATTTGCCGGTCAAGATGTTCCTGCTGAGGTCGAGACAAACAGACCCTGGACAAATGTGAATGGAGCTCCAAAATAGACTAAATACGTAGTTCTGATTTTTTTGTTTGTTTGAATACAATGCTCCCAGTGCCCTAAGACTACAAGGAACTTTTAATTGTGCTTCAAATGGACAGCAAGACAGATATGAGTATTTACTTACAGTACTTTATTCTCACACAGAGAGACTAATAGGTTGGACCTGCTTTGCCCTATGGACCGTGTGTGGTGGCTGTGAGAGTATTACAATGTACGTATTGTATAGTTGTTTTGTTAGACTGGGTGGAGCTCAGCTTTGTGATAAGGAAATACTCAAGCTGTAATAAAAGATGTGACAAATTGGTGTTATGATGCTGAGAAATGTTCTGTACAGCACCACATTGTCCTGAGCCTCACGTATGAATCACAGGCCATATCAGATACATTTTAGCATAGTCACAGATATATCATTACAGTTTCATTATTAACGTGATGCTTTCAATTACCAACTACATTTTATTAAGTTTATGCTTTGGAACTTGTCAGCCAGAAATGGGAACATTTGTCTTGCACAAAGTTCTATTTCCCTGGCAAGTTTGTTAATTAGATATCAAGAATTAACCCTTGTGTAAAAAGAGTGTGCTTAATTATACTGAATGTGCACTTGTAGTATATTTTGAATCTTAAAAGTAAAAAAAAACTGTACCTGCAGATAATATAAAATTGAAACAAAAAGACACTTAAATGTACTTAGAGTAGACTTTCATGACTGTGTTTCTTATCACACTTAAAGGGATAGTTCTATCAAAAATTAAAATTACTTTTTAAAAGTGTACTTGAAGGGATAGTTCACCCAAAAAATGAAAATTCTGTCATGATTTACTCACCCTCAAGTTGTTCCAAACCTGCGAGGTTTGACTTTCTTCTGTTGACCACAAAAGAAGTTATTTTGAAGAATGTTGGTAACCAACAGTTGACGGTGGCCATTGACTTCCATAGTATGGAAAATTACTATGGAAGTCAATGGCTACCGTCAACTGTTTGGTTACCAACATTCTTCAAAATAATTAATTTTTTGCTGAACAGAAGAAAGAAACTTACACGAGGTTTTGGACACTGAGGTGAGTAAATCATGACAGAATGGCATGTAACGATTCAATAGAAATTACATTTAGGTATATTTTAGTTTACCATAAATGATTTTCAGTACATTCAGCAAAACATTTGATCCAGATTTCAATGGAAGTAATTAGGAAATTGATATAAAATGAATTTAAGCCTGTCAAGTGGGTCAAATCACCCTGAAGTTAACTACTTGCATTTAATATAATGAAACTCTAATAGCATTTTCATTTAATTGCAATTAACATGCATTTAAGTGTCTAAAAACATAACATTAAGTTTACACTTAAGTATATATATATATAGTATATTATTTCTGTAATAAGTACTTTATTTAAAGTATGCTAAGTGTATGCTAAACACATTTTACACTGCCTAAAAGATAACAAGTCTATTCCTGGGAATTCAGCAGATTTTGTCCTAAAATCAGTGCAGGACAAAAAAATTAAATTAAATAAAAATTAAGATTCTGTACAGCCAGGTGATCAATGAAAATCTGAATTGAGAAACATTCACTTGGGTAAACTATTTACAATATCAAAACAGTAAATTTTATGGCCAGAAATGTGGAAAACATTCTTCAGTGTGGTGGTCCAATAGTTTACAAGTAAACACACACTCCCACTCTTTGCTCTGTACATACACAAATTCCGTTGATCATAAAGTCGAGCAGCTTACGCTCGTAAGTGGAAGCCTTATTTGAAGATGTTTAATTGGTGTGCACACTCCGGCAATTTCTTGGCAGTGTGATGTGGATAACTGTACTCATTTGCGTTATTACTGAGTAAACAGTTTTTTTGGCTCCTGAATAGAAACCCCTGAGATCTGTTGGTTTATGATGGAGGAGCATCTGTATGTGTGTGTGTGTGTGTGTGTGTGTGTGTGTGTGTGTGTGTGTGTGAATATGTGTTTATGGACCACAAAGTAATTGCATGTAATCATCCAAAATGTTTATACTGTACCGATACTGTAGCTAGGCTGAGAGCATGTGAGCGTGTAAGCTTGCTGAGGTTATTATCTGCTGAGCTCTTGGTGACATTGGTTTGCAGCTGGTAAGAGCGTCACTCTGGAACATTTGTGAGAAAGAAGGACACGGTCTTCAGGTGTACCATGTGTACATTGGGAAGCTGAATAGGTCAGAGTGTCCTCTTGTAACGATATTAGGAATGAAAATGTTTATTATGAGGGGAAAGTGGGTGGGGACACCGACGTTCGGAGGTGCTTGTGAGGTGGATGGTGCTTGTCATGTGGGTGAGGGATTTTCTATCGAGGGCCGCAGGTTTTCCTACAAAGAGCCGTCTGGTTGATAAGGTCTCTGAGGGAAATGAGTGCTGGAAATGAGTGTTTGTGCATGTTTGGGGTACCTCTCGTTTTCCTTTTTCTCTCTTTCCCCGTGCAGGTTCTTCATATGCATGCAAAATTGGCTGTTTATTAATAATAAAGCACATGTTATGCCTTATTTGCATGCCATGATTCTAGATCTCTTAACCCTATCCAGTCCAAAAATAACTACTACTAACCCCAATAAGCAGCTAATGTTAGTTTATTGAGGGAAAACTGTGAGTATGTGTTCCTTAATCTAAAGTGTTACCAGTATTTTTAATTAATCAGTTAATCCAGTTCACAAAACAGGTCGTAAGTGTTCTAACTCTCAGACTCAATGATCCAGTTGTAGCAGTGAATAGTGAATCAGAACAATCAAATTTTCATGCTGCTCTTCACAGAAAGCTATCATATGACTTTAGAAGCCTGGAAATACAGTGCATGACTATTAAAATATTTTGTCTTTTTTTTTTAAAGCTTCAGGTCTAAGTCCTAATATTTTATATAAAACAGCAATCGGTGCCTTATTCAGAAACAAGAAAGTCATACAGGTTTGGAAAGATGATGAGCAAATTATGACAGATTTTTTCATTTTCATCCTTGATGGTTCATGTGTCTACAAGTACAACTGCAAGTTGTTGTGCTATGACTGTTCAGTTCTAAAAAAAAAATGCCCCATGCTTTAGAGGGGGGGGGGTTGGGACGCTGCCCTCTGCCCGATATTATCCTTGAGAGCCAAGATCGCACCCTTAAACAGACCCTGAGCCAAAGTGAGTTACACCACGTAAGGGATCCTATTGGAAGAATGTCTTTAAATAAACCATGCCCTATCTCCATGCACACTACATGCTCATGCTCACGCCCACTCAAACACGCCACAAATAAACTTCTATCTCCCAGTCCGCACACACACCTCATGTACTGACACAGAAACAGCCTGTAACTAATCATACACATGCTCTCAGCACACACATGGAAAGCACAAACATCGGCACAGTCACTGTCAGCCTTATATTTGTGCTATTTGGATTTGTTAAACATGCAGCCATAACATAACAGGCTCATATAATACGACATAAACAGAAAATGGTGATTTCATACTGTAAACAGTATGCATTCCTTACTGTGTTTAAAAATAGCTCATATAAACATGTACTGATATGTACTAACACTTATGTCTTGGCTATATGCTGTCGGTTCACTGCATTCAGTTACTGAGGTTAAAGCCCTGTTCACATCAACGCAAATGTTTGGCGCAAAAATTAGTTCCAATTTGTCTGTTTAGACGGATGCGTAAAAAATGACAGATTCACTTCTTGATAGTAGGTGATTGTATACATACTGCCTAAGTACTACATTTGAATAAGAAGAACTTACTTTGCAACTGTTAAAAAGTATGTACTAGTTTGAATATTTGGACATTGCATGTGACCAAAAGCTCAAGCTTTATTGGTTGTCCAAATTTCTTCACAGTCCAAAGGAACAGAGATTAGAACAAATCTAAGTAAACAAAAAAATGCAAAAGCTTGTGTCAGTCTGAAGAGATGCATTAACAGGCATTAATTCAAATTTAAATGGTTATCACACCGAATACTCGTCTCTGTGTGAACAGGCCTTAACCCATCAGCAGGGTAAGAGAGAGGATCCAAAGTGAGGGTAACAAACATACTAGTTAGTCTCTAAAAATGCCCCCAATAATGTCATATATGAGTTCTAGTATGTATCTTTTTTGTGTATTAGCATGAATGAGCTGTAAAAAATCACCAGTTTCCTTCAGAGTTAGCCATTGAACTCTCCAAAATCCTACTTTTCAAAGACACGTCACTGAACTTGATGAAAATATGCAACATATCTGACTGGCAGAGAGCACAGGTTACTGTATTCTGATTAGCTAAATTAGTGTGAATATACCCTTATTCTAAAAAATAAAAATAAAAAACATGAATGCATTTCATTGTTTGCAAGGAAATTTATTTGTATAATTAATATCTTTGATACTGTGTTTAGTGTAATAATTACTATAGAATTACTATAAAACGGAATTAGTAACAGATCCAATTTCCACATTGTGACACACATCCAGACTTGGTCCTATTCATCCATTGTTGATTGGATTTTGGGATTTTTGATAGTTGTGCTCAAAAATGAATGCAAGCTTTTTTTTTGTGGGATTTAAGTGACTAAGATAACTATAGAGTCCGGCATATGTCCACCAGAAAGAGGGTTGTTTGGTTTTCACCAGAAATTAAGTTAGCACATAAAAAAAAAAAAAAAAAAAATATATATATATATATATGACTATATATGTATATGTTAAAGTATATACACTATCACCAATACAGGAATGAATCTATGTGACAATAGTCTCCCTTCGCCTACTATTGTCTTACTTCCTTTATACACTAACTCATTTTGCTGCTACTCTCGTAACAGCGTCCTGGTTCTACAACTATTACTGGGCACATATTACGAATTCTGTCCCGTAGGAAATTTCCTCGAATTTGAGTGAGTGACCTCGTTCTCATCAACATCTAACAGCTTCTCTGCATGCTGTTCCACAAAATGGATTATAGCGCCTTTATCTGAAGTCCTAACAGTCCGGTGATGTGGTCCACCTAAAAATTTTGGACTCGGACGTTGTGGCGGCCTTGTCGCCACCACGAGCCAGCTCTTACTGGCTAACTATGTCTAGTGTTGATTTATCACTGTTATGTGTGGCGTAGCGTCCAAGTAACCCACTTTTAAATAGCAGTGGCTGTTCATTTCCCTCCCTGGTTTTCCCCTGGTACTGTAGCTCATGCCATTGAGCAGAGCTCTATCCTGTAGCACTGTCATCAATGACTCCTTCACAGGTCATGTGACCCGGCAGGCCAGGCGATCTGTCTCATAGATAGTCTTTATGCGGAGACTGAGGCAGGTCATTCATGGAGCGGGACTGAGGGAGCTCTCTGCCATGTGTGTGTGTTTGTAAGCATCCTCCTCACTCCTCAGGCAGAGCAAAGAGATCCTTCTACGTCTGCCAACAGTGCACACACACTAAAACACACAAACGTCTGTTTCTCTCGCTCATTCACTAGAAAGTAAATAAGTAAACATTGATTATACATATCTGTGCCCAATTGCTTTTTTTTTTTAAAAGAGACCAAATAGTGTGTGGTACACAGAAAGGTGGATCGAAACACTCACCTGACCTCGCAGCTCATTTGTTTAACCAATAAATTCCACACAAAACCAGAAAATAAAGTTTAATCGTTAACTAGAATTAGTCACTTACACAACAAGTGTTTAAACAACAAGACTGCCAGAATTGTGCCATGTCTATTTTCAGTTGTGAGGTTAGGAAGTCCACTGACCTGAGTCCACAGATCTGGAAGTCATGCAAATATCACAGTCAGTTAGGTTTTAACCTAATAAAGGAACACCATATTCTATACCCCACATATAAGGTCCTATATCCCTCTTCAGATAACCTAATTAAAAGCCCTTAATGAGGCAAGATGTTGCAACAAGTTGTTACACGCCCGTGTATTTGATTTTAGAGGGATTTGTAATCACAGAAACACTGAGCTTTATGCGTTTAGAGCTGGTTAAAGTCTTCTCAAGTGGAGAGATTGAGGTTGGGCCTTTTGTTTGTGGCTGTAAAACTGAGACAGTTGATATGGAAAAGTTCAACTGGAAAGTCTTACATGTGTTAAATGTATATATACAGTATATACAGGTGCATCTCAATAAATTAGAATGTCGTGGAAAAGTTCATTTATTTCAGTAATTCAACTCAAATTGTGAAACTCGTGTATTAAATAAATTCAATGCACACAGACTGAAGTAGTTTAAGTCTTTGGTTCTTTTAATTGTGATGATTTTGGCTCATATTTAACAAAAATCCACCAATTCACTATCTCAACAAATTAGAATATGTTGACATGCTAATCAACTCAAAACACCTAGAAAGGTTTCCTGAGCTTTCAAAATGGAGTCTTAGTTTGGTTCACTAGGCTACACGATCATTGGGAAGACTGCTGATCTGACAGTTGTTTTGAAGACAATCATTGACACCCTTCACAGGAAGGGTAAGCCACCTCTTAAATAAAGGTGCTTCAAAAGGTTCTTCGAACAATGCCATAGAAGAACCATTTTTTGTTCCACAAAGAACCCTTTTTTTTTTCCAGTATCAAGGTTTTTAAAGAACCATCTCTTTCTTAACTTTTATAATCTGCAGCACCCCTTCTTTCGCCACAAAGAACCTTTTTGTGAAACAGAAAGGTTCTTCAAATGTTAAAGGTTCATAATGGAACAATTTAGACAAAAAGGTTCTTCTTGGTTCTCTTGCTTGAAGTCCGGTGTTAAGTTTCCACATTCTGTGATGATTTGGGGTGCAAATGTCATCTGCTGGTGTTGGTCCACTCTGTTTTTTGAAAACCAACGTCACTGCAACCGTTTACCATGTGATATTTCAGTTTTTTTTTTAATAAATCTGCAAAAATGTCACCAATTCTGTGTTTTTCTGTCAATATGTGGTGCTGTGTGTACATTAATGAGGAAAAAAAATTAACTTAATGATTTTAGCAAATGGCTGCAATATAAACAAAGAGTGAAAAATTTAAGGGGGACTGAATAATTTCCGTACCCACTGTATATATATATAATATAATATATATATACAATAGCACACCACACATATATACACACACACCACACACACACACACATATATAATATATATATATTATATATAATATATATATATATTATTTATTTAAAGAGACTATATAATTAAAGACAGTTCACTCAAAAATAAAAATTATCTTCATTTTCCTCACACTCATGTTGTTCCAAATTTGCATGGGTTTTCAATGGAACACAAAAGGAGATCTTTTAAAGAATGTTCATGCTGTAGTTGTATAAAGTTTTTTGTTATTTGTAGAGTCTGAAGACATGGGATACGAAAAAAAGGCTAATTTTAAATTTAAAGGGGTCCTGGATTAAGATTTCACTGGTGAAGGTAAAATGTGTGAAAAATATATATATTTTTTAAACGAAGCATGAACACATTAGAGTGCACCCCATAAACACAATCAAGCTGATTTACCACTCCTATTAAATTTGTGTGTTGGTCCACAGACGCCTTTGTCAGAGATTGATATTTCAGTTAGAGCAATAACTGAGGGGAAGATCAGTCATTTATTACGCTTTGATCTCTTTCTCACACAAAGCTATCTTATGTCTTTTGAAGCTTGAAATATATCACATGAGTCTAATAAACTAGTTTTATGGTGCTTCAGCACGGTTGCTACTGTTGATAAAACTATTAAAAAATTTGGTAACACTTTTTAAGTTTAGGGACCAATTCTCACTATTAACTAGTTGCTTATTAGCATGCATATTACTAGCATATTGACTGTTTATTAGTGCTTATAAAGCACATATTAATGCCTTATTCTACGCGACCATATAACAACTACCTTACGAACTGTTAATAAGAAGCAAATTAGGGGTTTATTGAGGCAAAAGAATTGGTCCCTAATCTAAAGTGTGGCGAAAATGTTATAAAATAATAGCTGAAATAAAATAAAATATTAAGATTAGATGAAAAACTTAATATAAAAAAAATTATTAAACGTGAATTAGAAATATTGCCTTAGTAACTAAATGAAATAGAACTAATAAAAATGACAAAAGCACATACAATGACAAAAAAAATACTTCAGTGGTGCTTTTTGGCCTTTTTAGAGATTGACAGCTCAACTGTTCTGTTAAACAAGATCCTACAGGTTTGGAAGCATGTTTAGAGCATGAGTAACACAATTTAAACTTGAATCATATATCTGGAGCACTGTGAAGTACCAAAGCCTCTGTTCTCCTGCAGCCGTTTAGTCCAGAGTGAAACCAGAGCGCTGAGCGGAAATGAAATGTGGAGATTTCTCCCCCTGTACAGACCCCTTCAGCCTGGCGATAACTGTTTTCATAACTGTTTTTTACTCGGTGACCCTGGGCCAAGCTCAGCGCTGCTGCCGTGTCTCAGATGACTTCCATTTTAAGGCTTTACCTTCTCGTTCCTGTCTGCTTTTCTTGCAGATGTGGTGTTTATGAGTGAGGTGCTGGATAAACTGTTTATGAAAATGTCTCCGGTTTCATTTAAGGAAAAATATATTTCACGACTGACAGAGTGTTTGGCGAGACTGTGTGGACTTTAATTCCTGTCACATAGCAGAGATAGAAAGTCATATTCATAAAGCACATTTCAACCAACCAGAATCTGAGGCACCATGTGTGACAGGAAAAAGAATCTAAACTCTTACTTATATAGCTCTGCTTAGCAGAAGACATGAGCGTATGAATTGGTGCGTTCAAGTAATGTCAGAAAGACCACATTTGCGAGTTGAATGCACAGGAATACCACCATAATGTCGTAATTATGAGTGGGAAATTCATAATTTCAGAGGATTTTTCCGATAACTGACAATACCTGTTGTATCAGTTGTTGCTGCCCACCTCCTTCAACCTATTTTCTGACATTTCCTTCTGTCAACATTTGTGTCAGTAATGCTGAGCTGTTCTCACACACTGACCTACATTCTATATGTGCACAGCTGGGGTGGATGAGACAGATGTTTCTAGGCTACTTATATTAACAGGAAGCATAACACATATTGCACAATAAGCATTAATTGCACTCGTAAATTATGTAGGCTTTTATATACGTCGTTTGTGTTTGTCTCACACAGGGTTCTTTTGATACAGGATATGAATAAGTGATTTTGAATAGTTTTCGATATATATAGTCATGTGATGCACAGCACGACAGCAAATAACACAGAAATGTCCCGTAATTTTCATGAGATTAGTTAGACATTATTTGTATAATTTTTTAATATTGAAGATTTTAAAATGAATTTGTTTTTGGACCTTTATCCAAAACTCCCAGCATGGCCATTTTTTTAAAAAGTAAATAAAACAAATTTACATGAATTTATGCTGATTTAAAAATGTGTTCATGCTTAACTTTTATAAAAGTATCTTGATACATAATATAATATAATATACAAACTACCATTCAAAAAATTTGGGGTGAGTGAGTTTTTTTTTTTTAAAGAAATTAAGCTTTTATAATGTAAAAAATCTGTCTATTTCTATTGCAATTTAAAAAAAACAAACAAAAAAACAATGATTTCCGCAAAAATATGAAGCAGCACAACTATTTTCAACATATAGTAATAATAAGAAATGTTTCTTCAGCTTATCATAATGGTAGGATAAATGAATGAAAGATCATGTGACATTGAAGAGTGAAGTAATGATGCTGAATATTACAATATTACTGTATTTTGATCAAATACATGCAGCTTGGTGTGCATAAGAGACTTCTTTCAAAAACCTTCTTTCTTCCCGACCCCAATCTTTTGAACAGTAGTGTATTTTGCATTGTAACATTATTTTCTTTATGCAAAATGTAATGACTTTGAGGCGAGATATGACTGGGACATATTCTTAAATAATGTTCTGTGAGATTTATCCTGATTAAGTGCGAATTGAGACTGACACTGAGGTACAAGTATGCTAGAGGAATGCTAGAGAGGCTATTGGCACTGTCTATGTGTTTTTGTTCTGTGTGAAATCGATGCATGAGCCCATTAACCAGACCATGTTTGTACACATCCTGACGGTGGAGCCAGCATTTGACTTTCCAAATAGTGCACATTCTTCACTATGATAAACACAC
Source organism: Sinocyclocheilus anophthalmus (assembly GCA_018155175.1). Lineage (NCBI taxonomy): Eukaryota > Metazoa > Chordata > Actinopteri > Cypriniformes > Cyprinidae > Sinocyclocheilus > Sinocyclocheilus anophthalmus. The sequence goes on from JADLZN010009065.1 coordinate 56,872, forward strand.
ATTCTCATATGCACAGGCTGGATTGGAAATGCACTTGGAAGCTGGATGGAATACAGGATTGTGGTGCATTCCAGCACATGTTGATCTGAACAATAAGTCTCATTTTATACAAATGAGAAGAGTTATTTCCCCTGTCATAAAATGTTTCGAAATGCCACATTCTGTTATTCCTGTGTCATATCTGCTATTTAAGAGTAATTCCACCATTAATCTACACAACACTGGCATGGTCAGTTCAGATGCCAGCTTTCCAGAGTCTAGAAATTTCCCACAAATCTGACAGTAAGGCAAGGCAAGGCAAGTTTATTTGTATAGCACATTTCATACACAATGGTACTTCAAAGTGCTTTACATAAAATAAAAAAAAAACAATAATCACAACAATAAAACAATGAATTTAAAAACTTTGAAAAATTTAAAAAAAAAATAAAATAAAAAAATTGATTTAAGAGGTTTAAAATGAATTTAAGAAAACGATTATACATATAATATAGTGCAATCAGTTCGGACATCGCACAGTGCTCATTCAATAAATGCACAGCTAACAGATGAGTTTTGAGTCTGCATTTAAATGTGACTAATGTTTTAGCACATCTGATCTCCTCTGGAAGCTGATTCCAACTGCGGGTGGCATCATAACTAAAAGCACATTCCCTTGTTTTGTTTGAACCCTTGGTATTTCTAACTGACTCGATCCTAATGATCTGATTGGTCTGTTAGGTTTATATTCAGTGAGCATATCTGCTATGTATTTAGGTCCTAGGCCATTGAGTGTTTTATAAATGAGTAAAAGTACTTTAAAAATCAATCCTAAATATAACTGGAAGCCAGTGTAAGATCCTAAGGACTGGTGTGATATGCTCAGTTTTTCTGGTTCTAGTCAGAATCCTGGCAGCGACGTTCTGGATGAGCTGCAGCTGTCTAATGTCTTCTTGGGAAGGCCGGTGAGGAGACCTTGAAAAAAAAAAAAAAAAAAACAATAGTCCCCCTGCTGGTGCATAAAGGCATGACAAGTTTCTTCCAAGTCTTGACTGGAAACAAAACCTCTATTTCTTGCAATGTTTTTGAGATGATAGTTTGCTGATTTAGTTACTGCTTTGACATGACTACTGAAAATATGGTCTGTCTCCAGAATCACACCAAGATTCCTGACTTGATTTTTAGTTGTTAGACCCCTAGAGTCAAGGTATGCATTCACCTTGAGAACTTCATCTTTGTTTCCAAATGTAATGACTTCGGTTTTTTCTTTGTTTAACTGAAGAAAGTTCTCGCACATCCAACTGGTAATTTCATCAATGCATTGGCAGAGGGAGTCTATGGGGCTGTAGTCATTTGGAGATAATGCTAGGTAAATCTGGGTATCATCTGCATCGCTGTGATAGGCGATTTGGTTCTTTCTCATTATTTGACTTAGTGGGATCATTTACAGGCTAAACAAGAGCGGTGCAAGACTTGAGTCTTGTGGGACTCCGCATGTAATGGACGTCCACTTAGACTTATGTTCTCTTATACTCACATAATAACCTCTATCCCTTTTAAGTATGACCTGAACCATTTGATTACTATCTCAGAAAGCCCGAGTTTTCTAGTCTCTCTAGTAGTATGTTATGATTGACAGTATCAAACGCAGCACTGAGATCTAGTAGTACCAGCACTGATACTTTGCCAGATTCAGAATTTAAGCGAATATCATTTATTATCTTAATGAGTGCTGTCTCTGTGCTGTGATGCGGTCGGAAACCAGATTGAAAATTAGGTATCCATTTGAGTTTAAGTATTTGTTCAGCTGATTAAAGACTACCTTTTCAATAATCTTTCCTAAGGATAGTAGTAATTCAGATAGTAGTAATTCAGTAATAATTCAGACACAATCAGTCTCTCACCTCTGTCTAGATTAAACTGTTTCACTCTTGTTTACATCCTTCAGCTCCCACTCCATTATTTTTTTGTCAACTCACATTGCTTAACTAGCAGTGGGTTTAAAAGGTAATAAACTACATTGTGCCATCTCATGCTAAATTAATAAATTTTATTATATCATAAGGCATAATTAATTATATCTTTAAAAGGCAACATGATTTACATTTTTACAGGTTCATTTAACATTATAAGCCTTGTGCTTGTAAAACTAGAAGATGCTTCTTAGAAAATGTAATGTTGCTAATTTTAGAAATATTATAAAAAATATTTTAATAATACATAGTGTCAGCTTAAATCTAAAACCACACTATCGCTCAACACTTTGACGTCAGATGTTTTTGAAATAAGTCTATGTTCAACAAGGCTATATTTATTTTATCAATACAGTAAAATCAATATTGTGAAATATTATTACAATTTCAAATAACTCTTTCTATTCTAATATATTTTACAATTTAGTTAATTCCTGTGAAGGAAAAGCTGAATTTTCACCATTACTACTCCAGTTTTCTGTGCCACATGATCCTTCAGAAATAATTTAAATATACTTGTAGCATATTCTATTCTATTCTACTTTTTGAAAGTAAGCATTTATTTGAAATCGGAATCTTTTCTACTCTTTTATTTTTGATCAATTTAATGTGTCCTAGCTGAATAAAATTCATTATTGGTTTTAATTTCTTTTGAACGGCAGCATATGTAGAGAAAATACTGTCAAACACTTCATTTTCTATATAATTACATGACATTAAAATGTGCATATTTGCTAAGAGAAGTTGAAAACAGAGCTGGGGGTAGGCAAAAGCCTGCATCCTCACAATAGATGATAAAGAAATTCATAAAACAAAATGTTTTAAAAAGTTACTGGGTTTTTGTTGATTCAATGCTTTGGCCTTCTCTGATTTAATCATAATTTTCCATGTTGTCTCAGAAAGTAAAGGGTTAAAATGAGCACCATTGTCATGCAGAGGATGTTGCAAACATGGACAATCTGAATCCTGCTGTTCTGTTCCTGTACCATGTGCATCAGAGAACAGCTTGTGTGTTCAATGTTCAATAGAGGGATGTAAACAACAGCTGAACTCGAACCTTCTGCTGGAGTGTCGTCACACACGCTTGAGGGCTCCCAGTCCTGATGCGAGACCTTCCTCGAATGCACATGTCCAGAACCCCAAGATGCATGGCAAATCAAACCCTCCTCTGGACTCAGGCAACACTGGGGCCAACAATTGTTCTTGGGTCTTAATTTGGTCACTGTGAGCTCCATGCAGGAAGTATGTAGTATTGGGTCAGAAAGAAGATTGGACCTTGGCTCTAGTCCTGCATGGATTCATCCTGTTTATGCACAAAGACCAGTTTTACTGGCTCTATTCCAAAACCTAGCAAGCTGCCTTGCTGTCCACTGCCTACATATGCAACATCCTCACTCAAATGGAGCCTCATAAGTGAAGGATTTAGAACTCCTCGTGTGTAACACAAGAGCCTTGACTCACTTGACTTGATTTCAGTAGAGTTTTGCATTTGCATGTTGCTATGTTAAAGCATTTTTAAGACAACTATTTTTCCCCCAACTTTTCAGTTTAATTAAAGCTCAACATATATTTTAGTTCTGATGCTAATGCTTAGCATATACATACAGTTGAAGCATAGACTTTTAAATACACTCAATTTGATAGAATGCATGAACACAAGCGCTCAACTCATGAGCACTAGAAAGTTTTATCTCTTTTTAAATTACCCTCTATAATTAATGAGCGATTAAAAATTATTCATACTTGTTTAAACTAAAGTCATGAATATCTCTTAACAGATGAGACATAAACTCTTGTTAACATGCATGTCGATTGTTGTTGTGTTTCGAGTAGTTTGTTGTTGTTCTTTCTCTTCCGTTTCTTTAGCTGCGTTCACACCATGTTGTAATTACGAGGTTCCAACTCGTAGAACTCCTAAACTGCACTTTCAAAATGCTATGACTTTTACCTTGTGACTTGCACTTGTGACCGCCATAGATTCATCTGACGCTATGTTTAGGCGTTGATAGTGTTGCCATAGAAATGCATAATTCTGAGTCCGAGAACGTGAATAGCTCTGAGTAGAAAATTACAAAATTACGGTAGTTACGACATTACGGTAGTTACAACATGGTGTGAACCACAGTAGATTTAGTTGACTAAAATCTAATGGTTTTAGTTACAGTGTAATGCATTTTAACATTTATACAGTGTAATGTACTGAATTCAGTACTCATGCGCCGTCTGAGAGGCGTTTTTCTGTTTGCATGATTCGGGTGTGTACTCTCCGAAAACCGGACTGAGTTGAGTTCTCTTTCTCGTTGTCACGCTTTTTCAAATGTATCCATGTCTGTTCTTCTCTTACTCCCAGATGTTGACAATTTTGAACCTTTTATATGAGACGTGCAGCAAGTGTATTCTAATTTATGTCCCGCCGGATAGATCAATACAGCTCAAATGTGCACATTTAACCTCCCAACCAAGCAGGAAATTTGTTCTGACAGGATCTCTTCTCAAATCATCCCTCCATAACATTTTTTGTCTCGTTTTTATTTGTTGATGAAAATGTCATTAGATTTTCATCATAGTTTTTTGTCATTCAATACAATTTTTTTTTTATTTTGTTATAGTCTCATTTTCATCAGTGAAAAAATATTGTTAACAAAAATTATGACAAAAATTATTCGTCAACGAAATCAACACTGGCGTGAACACAGCATTCTGCAACTGAAAACGTGAGCCAGTGTTGCCACCTTGTGAAACAACTAATTAATGCAAAAATGTTCAAGCATAGGTTAGAAAATTGGGTGGCATGTGTACTATGCTGAGGACAGAATGCTATAGGTCACTGTATGGATAACCTAACAAACACACAAAAACTGTATTAGATTTATAATCAACATTCCTCTCACTTTAGCTGCCATCTTGGTTGGATCTTGAAGCTAGTCCACAATGCATCCCATGCTGGAAAGCACCGGTTTGAATCCCACTCAGAGTCAGTGAGGGGAGTTGAACCGGAGGGGTTACATTGGTGCCGTGACCCGGATGGGACTGAGGTTTGGGAAATGAGTGTAACGGAGGCCAGCTGGTAAGAGAAGTGCAGGTAAACCTCTCTCCCCTGATCTCAAGAGATGCACCAGCGACTGACACTAGAGGCTGTGGTCTTTAGCGTCCTTGTTTGTGCACCTGCCTCCCATGCCGGAAATGCCAGTTTGAATCTCGCTTGGAGCGAGTAAGGGGGAGTAGAACTGGAGGGGTTACACAATGTTGCCTTAAAATTGTCCAAAAGATAATATCTTAAAGGGCAGCACAAAAATGCTTCCTACTTTTTTGGAATAGTCTTCACATCAAGAACACACCTATGATACCTATGACACTGCCTACGTAGGTAGCTCACTCTTTTTCTCTCCACGTCTTTTGTTTTTACCCTTGTTTTCCATAACTCTCTTCTCAATCCTCACCTCAATATGTGGGAGCAAACCTTTTACAATCATCTAGTGTCTATATACACATACTGAACCAAAGCAACCTTGCATATCACGCACTAAATATATTGGACTTGGAACGCTCCCAGGTCATGTGTCTTGTATCTCAGAAGGTCTTTTATTGTCCAATTTAGTGGCATGATAGAATAAGAGACTATAAAAGTCTTTACCTCATTGGGAATCGTGAATCATTTAGGACAGAGGTCGGCCTTAATTGACTTATTTGTCTGGGCATTACCCTTGGAAATGCCCTTTGGATGAGACACACACACATATCCTGTCTTTAAATGCTGGTAAATGTTTTGTCTTGGCAAATATCACAGCACCAAAATCAAATGCCGCATTATTCCCTAAATTAAGGTGCATTTTGAATGTGGATGTGAACACTGGAAAGGAAAGGATGTGGACTGTAATGGGTATAAAAAATGGGATAAAGTCTAGTCACTGAGACGATTGTCTTACATCAGTCAGCATGTGTTGATCTGATGTATGGAGCTCATCAGAGTCGGATGAGCGGCTTGTTCTCAGCTGTTGTCATAGTTAATCATTAGCCTCCAGAATTATTGTATGTCTGTGAGCTGTAATAAACTATCCCACACATATGCCAGTAATACACTGAATCATCCGTACAGACTCAATGGCACAGTTACAACGGGGTTTGGTGTGGAGGAAATTATTTCCAATCAAAGATTTATATAGAAATAAACACACCTACTCATTTTTTATTTTAACATTCTCTCAAAAAACTTCATGAGGTTCATTCTGGGACCTTTTTGAATAGTGTTGAAAAATTTCCCATACTGTATGTGCTTAACACTTGTTGGCTGCTTTTCATTTACAAACACATCTATTAAATTAAAAAAATTAAATAAAATATCCATAGTGCTGCAGTGAGTATGTGTTTTTTTGTAGGCCAACCTGGAAGTTAGCATTCCCTCCATTTTGGTTCCTAAATGTTTTGTCCATCAAGATAATCTTAACAAATAAACATAAGTTTTACGATTTTTATAGCCTGAATACAGCTGGCAGAATAAAAAGCTAAACGGAGCTCATAAACAAACTACACCAGAGTCATATGACATCAATGCCATCATCAATAATAGCTCTTGGTCACACTTTAGTTTGGGGACCAGTTCTCACTATTAACTACGTGTTTTTTTCCTCAATAAACTCCTAATTTGCTGCTTATTAATAGTTAGTAAGGTAGTTGTTAAGTTTAAGGATGGGGTAGGGTTAACGAGTCTTAAAATATGGTCAGGTTTCAAAACAGAGTAAAGGCATTAATATGTGCTTTATAAGTGCTAATAAACAGTCAATATGCTAGTAATATGCATGCTTATACTTTTTAAAAAAAAAACATTTCCCCTGAAATATCGTCCTTTGATGGCTATAATAGATTTAAACTTTTCAAATTTGGAGTTCAAAACTAAAAAAGTAAGTTTAAGTGTTAATCTTATAATCCTTTCCATACTAGTAATTATCCTCCGTCATCACTCCACCACCCCAACTCCACCTTTATATAGACAAATAATCAAGTCTGGGCTGTCGGGGCTGTGGTATAGTGGTTAGTGCGTGTGTTCTGACACACTGAGAGCTCATATGGGAGGCTCAGGTCCCTCCTTCAATGTAACTCAATAGAATCTTCATTATTTTACCATCTTGAAGGCAATAATCGCTAGTCTGAACACCCAGAAAAGTTACAGAACACTTCATCATGGCTGCAACACAAACAATGTGTGACATTGAATATTTAAGATTAGGGGTTTGTGGTAACATTTTAGATTAGGCAACACTATTCACTATTGACTAGTTGACTTATTAGCATGCATATTACTAGCATATTGGCTGTTTATTAGTAGTTATAAAGCACATATGTGACCCTGGACCACAAAACAAGTCTTAAGTCGCTGGGGTATATTTGTAGCAATAGCCAAAAATACATTGTATGGGTCAAAATGATTGATTTTCCTTTTATGCCAAAAATGATTCCATGTTCCATGAAAATATTTTGTAAATTTCCTACTGTAAATGTATTAAAACTTAATTTTTGTTTAGTAATATGCAATGCTAAGAACTTCACTTGGACAACTTTAAAGGCGATTTTCTCAATATTTTGATTTTTTTTGCACCCTCAGATTCAAGATTTTCAAATAGTTGTATCTGGGCCAAATATTGTCCTGTGACTGGTTTTGAGGTTCAGGGTCACATATTAATGCCTTATTCTTTTCCTCTTAACCCTAACCAATACGTAAACATAACAACTACAACACCTTACTTATTATCAATAAACAGCAAATTAGGAGTCTATTGAGTCTAACAGTGAATGTGTGTTCCCTAATTGAAAGTGTTACTGGGTTTCTTTGAATCACTAACCTTAAATATGAACAATAGTAAAAGTGAGCAACAGCAAGCTAAAACTGTTTACCATCACCACTCTAAAAGTATGTCATGTGTAAAAAAAAAAAAACGATGTGCTACTGGTAAACAATATTATTACTGTATTTTATCCGATTATATGCTTGGCATATTCTTTATACAATTAAGTGTATTAATAATCAAATGAGACTAGTCACAGTGAATTCAGCCGAAGATGGACAAAACAGCCGGATCTTGACCTTGTTTCTGAGAATTCATCACAATCACACAATTCAAAGAAAGAAAAAGGAGGAAAAAATATTTGATCTGTCACACTGAGGAGAGGGATGATGTATCATCCTCTGGTCACATGAATTTGATCATGATAAAAGTACTGCTGTTCTGAAATGAAAAGTTCATTGTGAAAGAGGTTTCACTCTGTAACTCTGTTATCTCTTGAAGTTTTATGTAGGCTGTCAAGTTGCCAATTGACTTGATATTCTTTGTGAAATTAATGGGGTTGTGTGTGTGTGTGTGTGTGTGTGGAGGCAGTTTGTCTCGTCCACCTTGAAATTCTTCACACATCAGTTAGCGCAGATACGCACACCACACCTTCACATTCACACAGTATGTGCCATCTTCCGCAACTGTGGAGGCAGTTCTGCAACTCAGACACAAACAACATGAGAAAACAAACTTTGCGGGGCACAAACAATGAGAGAGGCCTGTCTCAAGTGATTTATAGCTGACTGTAGAGGCGTGTTTATGGCTGTTTTATGTGTAATTGGGGGCAAGTCCCTTCTCTTGTTTATGTCTTTTTTTTTTCGTCACAAGCCAAGTGACTCACTCAAGTGACAAATGTCCATAATTCCAAGTTTATGATTTGAAAACAGCACACCCTATCTATCTATCTATCTATCTATCTATCTATCTATCTATCTATCTATCTATCTATCTATCTATCTATCTATCTATCTACAGTGGGGCAAAAAAGTATTTAGTCAGCCACCAATTGTGCAAGTTCTCCCACTTAAAAAGATGAGAGAGGCCTGTAATTTTCATCATAGGTATACCTCAACTATGAGAGACAAAATGAGAAAAAAAAAAATCCAGAAAATCACATTGTAGGATTTTTAAAGAATTAATTGGTAAATTCATCGGTAAAATAAGTATTTAGTCACCTACAAACAAGAAGATTTCTGGCTCTCACAGACCTGTAACTTCTTCTTTAAGAGGCTCCTCTGTCCTCCACTCGTTACCTGTATTAATGGCATCTGTTTGAACTTGTTATCAGTATAAAAGACACCTGTCCACAACCTCAAACAGTCACACTCCAAACTCCACCATGGCCGAGACCAAAGAGCTGTCAAAGGACACCAGAAACAAAATTGTAGGCCTGCACCAGGCTGGGAAGACTGAATCTGCAATAGTTTAGCAGCTTGGTGTGAAGAAATCATCTGTGGGAGCAATTATTAGAAAATGGATGACATACAAGTCCACTGATAATCTCCCTCGATCTGGGCTCCACGCAAGATCTCACCCCGTAGGGTCAAAATTATCACAAGAACTGTGAGCAAAAATCCCAGAACACACAGGGGGACCTAGTGAATGACCTGCAGAGAGCTGGGACCAAAGTGATAAAGGCTACTATCAGTAACACACTGTGCCGCCAGGGACCAATCCTGCAGTGCCAGACGTGTCCCCCTGCTTAAGCCAGTACATGTCTAGGCCCGTCTGAAGTTTGCTAGAGAGAATTTGGATGATCCAGAAGAGGATTGGGAGAATTTCATATGGTCAGATGAAACCAAAATATAACCTTTTGGTAAAAACTCAACTGTAGAAAGAATGCTGAGTTGCATCCAAAGAACACCATACCTACTGTGAAGCATGGTGGTGGAAACATCAATGCTTTGGGTCTGTTTTTCTGCAAAGGGACCAGGACGACTGATCCGTGTAAATGAAAGAATGAATGGGGCCGTGTATCGTGAGTTTTTGAGTGAAAACCTCCTTCCATCAGCAGGGCATTGAAGATGAAACGTGGCTGGGTCTTTCAGCATGACAATGATACCAAAACACACCGCCCGGGCAACGAAGGAGTGCTTCGTAAGAAGCATTTCAAGGTCCTGTAGTGGCCTAGCCAGTCTCCAGACCTCAACCCCATAGAAAATCTTTGGAGGGAGTTGAAAATCCGTGTTTCCCAGTGACAGCCCCAAAACATTACTGCTCTCGAGGAGATCTGCATGGAGGAATGGGCGAAAATACCAGCAACAGTGTGTGAAAACCTTGTAAAGACTTACAGAAAACATTTGACCTCTGTCATTGCCCAACGGGTATATAACAGGATTGAGATGAAATTTTGTAATTGCCCAAATACTTATTTTCCACCATAATTTGCAATAAATTCTTTAAAAATCCTACATGTGATCGCTTATCTATCTATCTTATCTATCTATCTATCATCTCTCTATCTATCTATCTACTATCTATCTATCCCTATCTATCTATCTATCTACTCGTCTGTCTATCTATCTATCTATCTATCTATCGATCTATCTATCTATCTATCTAATCTATCTATCTATCTATCTATCTATCTATCATCGTCTGTCCTGTCTGTCTGTCTGTCTGTCTGCTGTCTGTCTGTCTATCTTCTGTCTGTCTGTCTGTCTGTCTGCCTGCTGCCTGCCTGCCTGCCTGCCTGCCTGCTGCCTGCCTTGCCTGCCCTGCCTCTGTCTATCTATCCGTCCTTCTATCTATCGATTCTGAGTCAACACAGCTTCATGAGTGTAAGCATTTTCAGTATTGTCAGAGAATATTCAATACAGTACTTTAAGTATTTAAATATACAGTACAGAAAATAAAATGAGTGATAAGTAAACAGACACATTAAATGACAGGGAAAACTAAGGAAAAATACAAGGTAAACAAAGTAATATAATAATAATAGTTGCAACTTGAAATAAAATATAATGGGAATGGATTTACAAATGGATTTATAAAGTATGGTTTATGCAGCGTAGTAAATTACTCATCACAATAATATTGTTCATTGTTGGTGTGCCCGCTGACCCACTGCTGTTGAGTTGCCCACTATCTCATACTGTCTCTTGATCTGTCAACCTGTACTCCTCTAAACTGAACAGACCAGAGGTGAGCTCAGCTCCAGAGAAACAATCTTCTCTCGAGTAATATAGTGTATCAGTGAAGGTGTTGGGTGTGTTTTTGCTTTGCATTTTTTTTATTGGTTTTTATATGCAAACATGACCTACATGGATATATTTAATGGTTGCATAACCATCTTTCCTTTATTAAAAAACTGAACACCACTTTGTTTTTAAGATGGCGACTCCTAACTATAGCCTACTAGATTGTTTACGGTTGGCAGGAAAGTTGGTGCAATGTTCACTTTTTTTTTCTCTCCCCCAAATGCGACTCTTTTAATCAGAATTTAAGGTTAGCAAAATTAGCGAAATATTTCAGGCAAACATTCCATGTTGGTCAATGCAGCAAATTTGTGTGACCAACGTGATCCCATTGCTGAATTTGTATTCGGAAATCTTTTGCCCTTACGAGAAATTCCGAATTGTGTGGATACCTGTTTAAATGATTTTGCCTGTGAAAATTTGCCAAACAATGATAAATGTGACCGTACCTTTAGAGTCTGTGTATTTTACACTGTACATTCTTAAACCCTGGGTTGATGTTCTTATTTGCGGTGTCAGTGTTATTGATTGATCTTTCCTTGATCTATCCTATCAAGTATTTCCTGAATGGAATTTTCAGTGGAAAATAAAGGTCTTTCTGTCACCATGTTCAAGCACTGAAAAGACAATGCAGTGTTTTTGTAACTGTCTATAAATGCCGCTTCTAAATTACAAGTGTGAATTTTTATTTTTTTTAAAGCAGGGTTTTAAGAAAAGATAACCTGGTTTAAACACAGTGTGAAAAGCCCTAATGATTTTTACATTCATAAACTATGGTGTGCATGGTGTTTCAAAGGATACCGTTGTATTATGCTATATGTCCCACAACATGGCATTACAATGGTAAATGTCTAAATTAAATTACTTCTCATGCCCAAAATAGCATATGATAATATCATATTTTGGAGTGATTTTTGTCATTGCTTGCTGACAATAATATGGTATACAGGCCTAAAGGTTATATTTCCATGTCAGACCGACATATTTTCTTTTTACATAATAATCCAATTTTAAAGTATTTTGCATGTCAAGTATATATATACACTGGCATTCAATTCACACTGCAAAAAATTGTGTAATATCAGAGCTTGAGGTCCAGTATACACATACAAGCAAAAACATGAAAATGAAAATGACAATGCATGTCAACAGGATGATGTAAAAGTGGAACACGTAACACTTTCTGTAAGACTGCTTAACCCATCAGTTTCCTGTATGTTGGGTGTGGTTGCATATGTGTGAGAGCTTTATTCTCAGGTGCATTCATGTCAATTTGCTTTTGCAGCACTGCACAGTCACAAGACAGTGGCCCGTCTCAATAACGCACACCCTTGCAAACACACAGAGACGGTAAATCAAACAAGCATGACTAACCGCAAAGATACCGCACTGTTTGCTGATTCTGCACCTTTGCGCCTATGACCCGGGCAGGGGGCTTGCATGTCAGTTGGATATGGTTGCGTGTGATACAGGCTGACCGTGTCTTCAAAACTATGTAGCTCATGTCCTTGAAACTTTGGACATGGTCTCAGTCACAGACCAGCACCTTTGAAGTCTCTAATCGCTTTTATTATGGGCTGACTGGCCAGAGGTATGAGTAAGAGTCTGCGAAAATGTGTGACGCTGTCTACAGCAAGTGGCTAACACACAACCAAATGTAGTCTGGGTCATATTTGAGTTTACCTTTTGCAGATTTAGTCATGGTTTTACGTGTTAGCATCGGCCTAATTTGGCTAGTTTATACCAAAGTACTGTTTGATTATACGTCGATGTCACAATAAAAGATACTGTCAGTTAGGGCTCTCAAAATAGTTTTTTTTCGAATTTCGAATATTTGTCGAATTAAAAAAAATATCCACAATTTTAGGTCTGCGTCAGCCATCAGGCAGTATTATCAGTGGCGCACGAAATGCGACGACGATGTAAGTGTCATTGGATTTTAATGCATTTGTTAGTCTATCCAGTTGAAACCACTAGAAGCGGCGCTGCTACGTTGTTCATTCATATATTGCAGAAAACGAGAGCATCAGTGTGGAGAAGATGTTGTTTACGTCAAAACTGAAACCAAGCCGTTCACACAGAACGCATATTTATCACATTTTCTAGAGGGACATCTATCAGCGTTGCACTCGCATCTCGCACAAGAGAGCCGCATGTTTAGAAAGTCATGGAAAATTAATGTAAGCTCAACTTTTAAAAAACATGTCCTCAGATTAATGGCGGTTTTCCCATCCACTGCATCTCAAGTTTTTAATCTGTGTGATTGGCTTTCGGTCCTTTGTATTAAATTATGAATACATACATGATGCTGTTTTTTTTTATAGTTGTTTAAGCAACTTAATTTTAATTGGTTTATAAACATTATTATTAACATTATGCACTTTTTTTCAAAGATAGTCGTGTTATTTTATTACGCTTTGAAGAAACGTGCATAATATTTTGCACGATGCGCCCTCTTGTGGCCTCAGGAGAGAAGCCAAAAGCTTTTTTTCCCCTAACTGAAATTATGCCTTTTAAATTTGAATATAATTCGAAATTTGATAATATTTAAGTAGAAAATTCAAATTTAGTTTTTCAGTCATTTTGACAACCCTATTTCATGTTTTCCTTCCATTTGTTGAATTTAAAAGCCTTATTTTACTATTCTAACATTTATTAGCATTTAGCGTTGCTTTCTCTAGCTGGCCATGACAAGATCAGATTTTTTTTTTTGTTGTGATTTTGTATTTTGTACCAAACCACTGTTTGATTATACTTGTCTGTCAAGATATGTCAGTGTTTCTCTCCCTTTTGAAGTTAAAAAGCCGATTTTGCTAATCTTGTTTTTTAAAAATGTCATTACATTGGTTGGAGCATAAGAAACAAAAGTAAGAAAAAACACCAGGACTAAGTTATTCAAAAAGATAAATAGACATGAAAAGTCATGTAAAGGCAAAAACAATGTTTTTTTCATTCACCAACCAGTTTTTAAGTTTCAGGCTATTTTTAACCAAACTTTTTACAAAGTTTGGCTATAAAAGATCTAACATAATGAATTGATATACTACTGCACTTTATGAAATATGTGTGTAAAATGCCCATACATTAGTATTCCCATTCTATACAATGTATACACTGCATCTAATTTGCATATTAATGTGTTCTTGGGGCAAACCATAATGAAAAAAGAAGTTTAATAATGGGAGTAATAACTTGGCAATATTTTCATAAGAATATCTCCTATTTCATAGGAATATTGATCTATAATTTCTTTCCCTATTGACTCGCTGTGTTTCCCCAAAATGCTTGATGAACATGCCGTTTGTCCTGGTGTCCTCTACAGAAGACATGTATGAAAATGATGCCCTGCTTCGTAACAAAAAAAAGTCATATTCCGATTTGAAACCCCATAACATTTTTATGAGATGTTTATTTACAACAGACAATTAGAAAATTAGTCAGACTTAAATGATAATTACGAATATTATCATATTTCCCTAAAAGTGCTACATTTGATTATTCTGTCAATATCAGTCATTTTTAAAGACCAAGGAGAAGGAGTGTTTATGATCAAACCTCCAAACATTTGATATCTCCAAAAAGCTCTGAATGTGCTCTGTACAGGACATCCAGACTTAAAGCTCGTATGGTCTCAGAGTAACAAAAGTCTATGCCTGGGTCCCAGGATGATGTTAATCTGCATCAGGCGACACTTCTGTTTGAGATCATCAATGTTTGTATGGTTTATAAACAGAGGAAATGCTGTTTTCTGCAGGCTGTGTGATTATGTTAATTTGTATTTGCATGCATTTGTTTGAATGACCTTTATTATAATTCCCAGACTCCTGTTTACATATATGTGTAATGTGGGCTGATGTTGGTGTTTGGTCTGCTATATTGAAAAAAAAGTCCAAAGTGGCAAAGCGTTGATGCTGTCATATTTAATGTCGTCAGTGCTGAGTCAAAACTGTCCTGCATTAATAATGGCTGAGTCTCAGAGAAAGACCCCTACTGGCCACATGTACACACACACTAAACCATGATTAAACACAACACTGCTTGCTCACCATTATGCAAACATTCAGTTATTCCTTTGTTTATTTTGTGTGCAAGACCATGAGATCATCAATACATCATGAGTGCATCAATACATTTTCCCAAATCACATGAGCAACAAGAGCTGCACTTCATGACTAACATGCTTTAACTATATCCATAGTACAGCCTATCATAACTTTTCTCAGCCTCTCGAATTTTTCTGCAGATTTTTCTCCAAAATCAAAACATAAAATATGAATACGTCTACCGATTCCATCTTCTCATAGTTATTACCTGTATGGGATGTGAAACACTCTACAAGTGTGATGAAGGAGTGGTACCCAATAGAACCATTGGGGAGCATGGAGTAGATGCTTAAATATGCAAACCAGCGTCAACCATTCAGCATAAATCAGTTTAAACACACACTGGACCACCTATTGGTGGATCTCACAAATAAATAGATCCACTACTGTGGGTCAAGCTGAACAGTTCAGTTTGATATCGCAGTCCCACTCACGTTTGATGCGTTTAGCCTTCAAAATAACATTTGGACAGAGGCTGTTTGTGCAAAAGGTGTTAGATGGCATTCACAGTAAATGCAAACCGTGAAAGATGCTATTTAAGTATTTCCTTTGCACTAAGTGTAAATAGTGTTGGATTTTATTTATATTACTGTAAGTGCAAATAATGGTGGATTGGCCTACTGTTTGCACCTCAGTCAGTGTATTGTAGTACATTAAAAATAAAATAAAATAAATACTGTTAAAAACGTCATTCCCATTATTAAATACCCGTAAGGCACTTTATTTCCATATTTTCTTAATTCTTCAGCTTCTCTGAGCTGATCTGTGGTCAGAAAAGGGAGAATACTGGAATCAGAAACGGTGGATTCGAATGCAGGTTGGTTGTGTCAAAAGCTAAAGCCACTGCCCTCACTCTCCACAACACTTTTTCTAGCTACTGACTTAATTTAATTTGTAATTTTGTCTTATTCAACTAGAGAATGGTGAGGCGCAGTTAGAGTAAATCGTTTTTGCCATTAAGACGGGCTATTTGCACTTAATAGAAATTTAGGTCACACTTTAGTTTAACGACCTATAGTTTACTATTAACTACAACTTTTGCCTCAATAATAAACTCCTGATATGCTGCTTATTAATTATCAGTAAGGTAGTTGTTATATGGTCATGTAGAATAAGGCATTAATATGTGCTTTGTAAGTACTAATAAACAGCCAATATGCTAGCTAATAAGCAACTAATTAATAGTAAGAATTGGTCCTTAAAATAAAGTGTTACTGAAATTTAAATAGACACTCTTGTGATATATTGTAGAAATGAAGGAATGTTAAAGCAAACAGTTAATATGACTATTGTTTCAAATTTGTAGGGGGTGTGGTGGTTAATATGACACAGAGAATAACAACAAAATTCAAAATGGCAATTCCTGGTTAAGATAACGTAAGCACAGTGGGGGGCAATTACGTCAGTTTGACATCTTTTTAAATACCGTCTAGATAATTTTTTCCCCCCACAGCTAGACTTGACAGTCACTGGCTAATACGTAGCCTATGCTGTTTGCGACAAAAAAATTAACCCTCTCATGTCTGACTCATAGTGTCTTGTGATGCGCCCACTGACAGCGCAACAACTCTCAATTTCAGTCACTCACATGTCCCTGCTAATGCTGCGATACCCTGTGTGGATGTATATTCTCAGAAGAGTTTTGAATACGCAGTCGCTGCATCAAACACAAAGAGACTTTGGAGGTGTTTTTGAGGAGATGCCTGACTCCTGTTTCACCCACATACCATGTCAAATCACAACTGCTGATCTAACTTGATGGAAATGTGCAAAATATTTGAACCCAAAAGTCCTACATTTAAAGTAAATGCCTCCTCTTCTTTCTAAATAACAATTTGTCAGAAAGCCTTGTCATTATGCTAAGCTAATGCTGGGTTAAGGCCACTTTTAAGCCTTAATATATTATTACACACTTATTATTATAAAACTGGGTTAGCACTACTCCTAACTTTGGTTAATAAAGCCCACAACATTAATTCACAACATGTTTAGCAACCCAGGTAACAAATTTAGGTTATAAAAATATTGAAATGTCCAGTTTTCTTGTCGTGATTAGAACATTATTTAAAGGTTACAAAAAAATTTCTAACAGTGTTCTACTAACTTTATATTTACCCAAGATATAATGTTATTTGAACATTTATTTTTAATATTCTAAGAATGTTAAAGTAGCTAGTTTTCTTGTTGTTATTAGAACGTTATTTAAAGTCCCCATGAAATCAAAATTTAAGTTTTTTGGTGTTAGTATCAATATGCTAGTCTTAAGGTGAGCGCAATATTTTTTTTTCCTCGAGAGACATCATGGCTTGCAAACGAGCGAAGCATGGCAGTTGCCCCGCCTCTCTCCTCCTCATTAGCATTTAAAGCTACAGACACAGAAATGGCACGTCCTAAGGAAAGCTCATTGTGGGACTGGCTCGTAGTGGCTGAAATTCTGCACCAATGCTGAATTTCGGGTAAGAGACTTCAGATACAGTACTAGGGACCACTTAGGCCTATATAAAAGCATCTAAAAAGCAGCATGTCATGGGACCTTTAAGGCAGTGTGCTCCAAAACAGTGACAAAATTCACATTTAGAAGATATAAGCATTCAAAGCTTGCAGTTCGTCACTTCCGCCAAAACGGCTCAACGACGTCACATCGTACTTCAGCTTCTCATCAAACTTTCTGTCCAATCAAATGCTTTCTAGAATCCGAAGCGCCCGCCCCCTACACTATAAAATAGACGCTGGCTGAAATCGGTCACTTGTCCACAGAATTTGTATTTTCTGTACAGTGAATGGCACGTAGTGCACTATATAGGGGACAGGGAACGATTCAAACAGTGTAAATATGCTTTCCATTGAGGAAAATGGTCTGGTTTTGCGCTGTGTCACGCTAACCACCGCACCACACTCACACTCTGCTCCGGTCCAGAGACACGATAGCACGGCGCAGACCACAAAATGTATCAGAGCTATTTCAATTTTACACAGAATGCTATATTTTATAGCAATATGGATGAGATTGTGGCTGGCATACCCTGTCAAATGCGGCTTTATGGAGCTCAACGGCTCTGAACAGCTCTAGCCCAAGCTGTGATATAAACGAACGCTATTGGCTATTTTAAAAAGGGACCGGGCTGCTTGATATGTCCCACCCTGTCTTCCTGTTTCAGTTAAAATGACGTCAAGACATAGAGTAACGCTGCGTGTTTCTAAGCATTTCAGGAGGTTTAAAGGTTAAAACATTTCTTGGAGCGTTCAAGTAGAAATAACATCATAAGGACATTTTGAGAATGTTGTTCTAAGAAAATGTTCTCGTCACCGTTATGAGAACATATATCAAATATTAAAGAAGTTATAATAAAGTTCCAAAAACGTTGCTTTAAGAATATGTTTTGTCCTAACGTTTATATAACTTAGTGATGTGCTTTGCCACAGGTTTACAGTGTGATACTAGAATGTGGTACTGGAATGCTTGCAACTCATTGAACTTTCACAGGCTTTTTACGTTTACATAATTTATCACACACTAGCTGAGTATGAAATACTGCACACTGGCACTGTTTACTTGTGTCTGATTAGTTATGCATTTAGTCAATATAGTAAACATAAGAAATAACGTCGGTGAGTTTTTTGTGCAAATTTGTACCCAGTCATCACCCAGTACTGAATTTTAACACTAATGATCATCTATGTAGCTCATCTTGAGATATCTCTGACGTTTGATGGCTTCCCGAACAGGTAATCACTCTCATGTCAGTTAGATGTTGATGTCTGCATATTTGTTGATCCCAATGTATGAGTGTGCTAGCCCACATCTTAAAGTGACACAAACACACACGTGTTTCAGTCTCTCGCTGCCTCTGAGAGCTTCCCAGAAGCTGTCTGTGATAATGAGGAAGTTTTGAAGATTTTGTGGTCACAGCAGACAGACAAGAGCATATGAAAACAAAGCCAAGTACATCTTTAGCCAAGTGCTAGACTGCACTGCCTGAACAAACTTTTATCTGCTCCTCCAACCATGAAGAAGCAACTCAGAGCAGATACAAACACAAACAAATAGAAGTAATTTTCCTGTGAGCTCTTTTAACTCACTCTGAGTCAGTCCTTTGTGAGATGGAACTGTTTCTCTACATGGAACATTCTCAATCTCAGGTTGTGCAAAACAGGAAATAATTAAGAGCTCACGTTACAGTAAACACCAATACATATTTCCCCCATTGTTATTCACACTTAATTTCCATTATTGTGAATTGATGAAGTAATAGGGCAGTACTGTGTATTACAACAGATCCAACATTTCCTCTGTAATCTGCATCTCAATGACTGTCCTGGTGAACTTCTGTCACTCTGGCTTGTACTAGAATGTCCAGGTAACAAATTTAGGTTATACAAACATTGTGGGAACATTGTTACTAAAACATTAAAATGTCCAATTTTCTTCTCATGATTAGACTGATATTTAAAGGTCCCAAAAATATTTCTTACTACGTTCTACTAACTTTATTTTCACCCAAAATATAACATTATTTGAACGTTTATTTTTGATATTCTAAGAATGTTAAAATGACCAGTGTTCTTATCGTCATTAGAACATTATTTAAAAGTTACTAAAATGTTTCTTATAACATTCTGAGAATGAGAATGCTGATCTCAGAATGTTCTTTCAATGTCATGAAAACGTATATCAAATATTAATAATGTTATAAGAATGTTCCATAAACATACAGATACATGCACATTCAAATATCTACTAAAGACTCTTTAATCTCAAATCTCACATGCAAATGTGGCTGTATAGCGTGATTAGAGCCATTGTCATGCTTTTGAGGGTGTCGTGCATTAGCACGCATCTTTGTTTTCACTGCTGCAAGAAAAGCAACAGATTGTTCATAATGGTGCAGTTGTGGATTACACCCACTTTCCCATTCATGAATGTAAGAAAGAATACACACATTAACTATGGGCATTTTTGGCCCTATATAGACTTTTAGAAAATAAACTCTCTTTTAAACTTCACTGGGTTATTTATTATTTTTTTTTTAACAATGTCAGAGATTACAGGAGATCTGATTTATGTGATGGAAAATTACATTTTAAACATTTTTGGAATACAAATCTATGTCTTGTATTTCAAATTTCATTTTATGTATTGTAAATAAAAAATGTTTTTTGACTAATTTTACAACTTTATTGGAAATAGCTAACAATAAAAAAAATATTCCTTATATGGGGCAAAAATGTTTAGTATAATGGAAATGACGTTACAACTGAGGGACAGCCATAATCTCTAAATATTGATGTAAATCATTTTCACAAAAAATATTGAAAACGTTTATGGATTGCTTTTACTATTTGTTATGTGTTCTACAAAGTAATTATGTAGTAATTCATATTTATTTTTTATGTTTTTTATATTTTTATGATTTAAGATTGAGAATCTATGTCTGGGGGAAATCTACAATACAGTCTACACTCTAAAAAATGCTGGGTCGTTTCAACCCAACTTTGGGTCAAATATGGACTAACCCAACTTTTGGGTTAAAATTAAATGTAAAAATTTAACCCAACGGTTGGGTTAGTCCATATTTGACCCAAAGTTGGGTTGAAACAACCCAGCATTTTTTTGAGTATACAGTATACATAAAGCATTTGAGAAGTAGCAAGAGTTATGGAAAAAATTTGCAGGAAAGTATTAATGAGACCTGAATGTAACAAAACATCTTATTTGAATCATAAAGTTCAAAGAAATCATAATGCATAAACAGTGTAAAAGCAGAGGAATTATCAGCTTTTGGCACAAACACACACTAGCAGAAGATGTATGAGTAATAACCACAGACACACACACACTGCACTGAACGCACTGCAACTGCAGGCATGCTGCAACTTAATACTGCAATCTGAACCGATAACCACCACAGTCACGTGAGTAACTGGACATGATCAAAGCTCCAATAAATTCAGAAGAGAACAAAATGTTTTGCTGTTTATCACACCTCACATCAGTTTGAGTTGGTTTAGGTGGTTAGAGAGATTGAATCCTTATTTATTCTCAGGTTTTATATGTCGACACTGTCTTTTTGTCAGCAGATGTGGCGTGAGTTTGCTGTTGACTTATCTGGTCATGTGATTGCAATATTCTTGTGTGCCATTTTTCCCTGCATGAAGAAAACAAGAGCGATGCTTCCCCGTGCCTACAGTGCTAAGGTGATGGGATGGTTGCCAGGGTGTTGATGTGTGGTTGGTAAGGTGCACAGAGAGGTTTTAACCACGTTGCTATGCCTTTTCTGGAGTGTTCTAATGTTGGTTGCTTATTGGCCCAAATCATGTCTCTGTGATATTCTGGCCTCTAGATATGGCTCAGATTTCCTCTGTCCATCTAAAAGTGTGGCCACATTAGTGAAATTTCTCCAACAAAAAGGTCCATCGTCTACTGTCAATAGTGTAGTGATGTACCAAAGCACCACTCACTCTGAATACAATTTGTTGTAGCATTTACTTTGTCTCAGTCTTCACTCAGAAATTGCTAGTAAATGTCACAAATAATTACAAAGAAATGGCAAGTAACACACTGAAGTGTAAAGACTGAAATAGTATTTTCTTGTAAAACATAATGTCCAATAATGTTCGTTTTATTTACAACTTGAAAAATAAAAAATGAAAAAATAATTTTTATATAGTGCACACAGAAGTCATCAAACCAAGCAATATTTGTTGGTCAGTGCAACTAATTTCTGTGAAAAACTCTAGGTAGCCCTTATGCAAAATTCCCAATTACACTGATTCCAGTAAATGTGAGACACCTTAGAGGGATAATTTACCCAAAAATGGAAATTCTGTCATCATTTAAAAGAAGATATTTTGAAGAATGTTGGTAACCAAACAGTTGATGGTAGCCATTGTCATCCACAATATGAAAAAAAAGGCTACGTCAACTTTTTGGTTATCAACATTCTTCAAAAAAATCTTCTTTTGTGCTCAACAGAAGAAAGAAATGAATACAGGTTTGAAACAACTTAAGGGTGAGTAAATGATTACATAATTTTCATTTTTGAGTGAACCATCCCTTTAAGTCAATTAGATTTTTCCATACCCATTGTATCATCCGTCAGGCAAAAATCATAAGTCAGATCATCTAGAAAAGTTTTAAAATCTGCAGCATTTGAGGAACCATTTATACCCGTAGCACAAAAGGTGTTGGATGAATTCAAACCCCTAACACGAAGTCAGCACCATAATGATTGAAGTGACTTTTATGAAGAAACAGATAAACAGAGATGAGCAACACACCCTTACCAGCATCCTGGCCCAAAGTAAGACAGGAAATGACATGAGAGAGATTTCTGTCCATGCAGTCTGTTGGTCGGGGCCAGGCCACAGCAGGCAGGCGTGGGAAACAGGAGACAGAGTGATTGACAAGCACAAAAGGCCATAACATAACAGAGGCTTGAATTTTAAAGTGTATGAAAGAGAGGAAACAGTGAGGGAAAAAGCGCTTGTTGTGTCTGTCCTTGATTATGCATGGTTGTATATGTGGGTATGTGCATGTGTGTGTTTGGGGGGTGGGGGTGGGGGGTGGTGTGTATAGAGTGGAGTTATTGCTGCATGTCCATATGTGTTTCAGTATGTGTGTATGTATGCAGCTGAAGCATGTGTGTGTTATTGCTGACATTTCAGTGCTCTGCTCTGATTGCTGGATGACTGCTAGGTGTTGACAGGTATCTGTTATATCATGACCCCATAGCGAACGAGCATGATAGAACGGGTTGTATGTGTTTTGTGAGTCTGTACGTGTGTGGTTGTGAGCGAGAGGATCCCGCTGGTAGTGGATGTTGGGTGAATATTTGCATTTGGGATGGGCTGGCAAGTCAGCACATTTAGGAAAAGGGCTTCATTCACACAAACACTACCCCATTAACGGAAAATTCCATTCAGAACTTTGCTAAATTGGCTTCAGGGATCATTTGTGGAATAGCACAAAGGATATCCTGTGTCTGTTGTGTGCGATTGTGAATCTTCCCCATTGTTTCAGCCTTAGCATAACAACATTCTATGGTACAATTTACTTTCAGTTCAGTCATTAAATGTAACGTAACTTCAGTTGCCCAAGCAGCACTAAACGGAATTGCAAAAATAGTAAAATATGCACACTTTCTGAAGAAAATATTAGTTGTACTTGCCAAAAATCTTCTGTTCTTCTGTTGTGTCTCATTCTTAAAAGCTAAACTGTGAGTGTTGCCTAGGGATGGGCATATCGATCCTAAGTATCGATATATCGATACTGACGCGAGTATCGAAAGTATCGATACTCAAACTAAAAATATCGATACTAAGGTGTGTTTTATTTACCAGTGATTTTGTTTATTTAAAATAATCATAATAATAATGCGTACAAATGCATTGAATTGAACAAATAACCTTTGTTCGCAAGTAATTGTGTAGGATAGAACTATTTTCCTGCTCATCTGAACACACGCAAATGTTGCAAGATAGAACCAATCAATCACAGAGAGCGTTCACTCACTGCTGACAGTGCATTCAAACAGGGCTGCGTTTCCCAAAAGTATCATAAGAAAGCATTAAAGCTTTTGGGAACAGCAGCCCTGAACAATGCTTATCAGAGGACAGAAAAAACATATGTTTGAGTTATTTCACAATAAACAAATTGAAATCGTAGCCTACATAGTTTGTACAATTACATTTATTTAAATTGAACGTTGAAAGATAATATAGATCATGTTCTATTCTGTAATGTTAATAGAAATCATACACTGTCAGAACAAAAAGGTTGCATTTTATGGATGCAACAGCCGGTCACTGGCAGTCCCTTATGATAATGAACCATGGTTTTACTAAAGTGACCATAGTTCAACTGTAGTATTTATAGATTTGAATCATGTGTAAACAAAAACACATTTGAACCATGTGCAAACAAAAATATAACCTAATAAATTACAATTAAGGCGTATTGAATGTTAAAATGTGTTTTAAACAAAGTTAAGTGGTTATCATTACCCATTTTACTCTTAGTAATTTAATAATTTAATACATTTCATAATTTAAAAGTTTAGTTCAGAAGTATCGTATCGGTGTCGGTATCGACGATACTGCCTTGAAAAATATCGGTATCGTATCGAAAACAAAATAAGTGGTATCGCCCATCCCTAGTGTTGCCACCTACTGGGGAAAAAAAAAAAAGAAAAAACCCTAATCAGTTACAAACACATGTGCCAATGACGAATTCAGATGCATAAATGTTCACAAGGCTACAGAATTTGAGCTGCACGTCCTTCTGATGACAAAATTTGTTTTATATACGCTGTGCATGTGATATACAGTAAATGTAAGCGGACAACTAAAGCATTTCTAGTTTGTAAAGGCTATTTACAGGCAGTAATTGGTACTTGTTGCGCAACAGCTATTTTCTTATCCCATTATTCTCCCTTTTCACATATCAACCCATAGAGGCATCAACTGTGAAATGAAGAAAATATAGTGCCTAAAGGGTACATAATAGGCTGATATTTGATGTGATGTTCTTTGGTTGATCAGACGGCTCATCATACATCAGCTCATACAGTTAACGCGCTCAAACTGTGACTCCCTTCCAGGAACTTTATGATTTTAATAAATATACTCAGAATATGTTGTTATTATTGCACACTGTTTTATAATGTAGTTGGGGGGGGGGGGGGGGTGGATGTTTTTTTTTTTTTTGAGCTGGAGGGGGGGGGGGAGGGTTTCACATACACTGAGGTGCAAACAGCATCTGCCAGTATTTGCACTAAATATAAATATCATCTGACATGATTGACACTTAAAGCTAATACATTTTAATTTATTTATTTGGTTTTGCTATTTACACTTGGTGTAAATGGAATCTATTACTATTTGTGCATAGCCTTTGCCAAAAAAAAAAAAAAGCTTTTATCTTTGTCTGTCCTTCTCTTTTCAAAAACAAGATGGAAAAATATGGAAAGACAGAACAACCCAATGACTCGAAATGCTGTGTTAGCGTAACAGGCCTCGGAAAAGGAATACTTTTTCAGTCTTGCTGGTCATAATATAAATTTGCAGAAGGGCTGACGAGTCGATTAGCCACCAGTGGTCATTTTATTGCCTTTTTCGGCCCAACTTGTAATTCCTTGACATCTATCATGCGCTTCTGAGAATTTCATGACAGAACACACACACACACACACACACACACACACACGCTTTACAGAAGAGTGAAGGCTGCTCTTCACACCAGTGTCTCCACCACCCTTGCAGATTTGGCCTCTCATGATAAGTGATAGTCCCTAAATATAGAGTGCTATCAAGGCCAACAGCTATTTTCTTCTTCTAACGTAGGGTGCAGAATGGATGCCGTATTTAAGAATGTTCTATCAGCAAACAGATACTCTGCATTTCTGGATCAAATCAACAGATAATGCTGTTATCTGAAGTTTTATCAAGGTCAGTTGAAACTGTAAGAAGAAAAGCTAACAGTGTGTGTATGTTTCCCCTTCAGGAACTCGA
Source organism: Sinocyclocheilus anophthalmus (assembly GCA_018155175.1). Classification (NCBI taxonomy): domain Eukaryota; kingdom Metazoa; phylum Chordata; class Actinopteri; order Cypriniformes; family Cyprinidae; genus Sinocyclocheilus; species Sinocyclocheilus anophthalmus. The sequence continues at coordinate 82,458 of JADLZN010009065.1, forward strand.
GCTGCGTCGAAACACTTTGGGAACGCCCTTGCGTGACCGCGTTCTGAAGCACGTGTCAAATCCGTCCAATGGACCAGCGAGACGTCACGAGCAGGGTGACGTAAGCACCAGAAAGCATAAAAGCACATCCGGCCGGGCGCAAACCAGCTTCTGCTCTTCAGTAGCGCTCTGTGTATGTGTCTGTCTATTTACTGTTGTCTGTCCGCACAAGCATATATAAAAAAATCATGAAAAAGTCTATGGCGAGCAAACGGCATTACAAAACGCTGTGTTCCTCCCTGCCCACGATATCTGGCGGCAGGGAATACACACGATTTGTGTGTTGTTTGTTAGGAGCAGAGCATGCACGGTCAGCTTTCGAGCAGCTGATTGTCATCACTGTGAGCTCTCGCTGCGTATGCTCCGCTCTCGCCTGGCTGCGTTTGATGACAGCGGCCAGGCTCGCGATCCCTCTGGCAGCGGTCCCGCTGTTGCCTAGGCACGGCGTAGACTGTTGTCGTGGTGATCGCGGGTGGATTTAGCGAAGTTTTTCCTCGGGTCCTCACCCGCTAGATCCGCGGCTCTCTCTCTCTCGCGCCCCCCCCCCCGCGAGAGAGAAAGAGCCAGACGCTTCATCTATCTTCCGCCGAGGAGGTGGATGTGACGAGTGTCGAGACAGAGGAGACTGTGGACTCGCCACCACAGTCCCTCGCGTATGAGGTGTGATTCGTGATTATGGGGGGTGTTTCGCGCCAAAATAAAATATTGTTTGGCCAGCCTAGAACCAGCGATGAAACGCTCGTCCTAAAAAGAAAAAAAAAAAAAAAAAAAAAAAAAAAAAAAAAAAAATAATTAGAAGAGTTCTAATCCAGATCACAGCCTTCACGACGGTGGCCTTCCGTTTTTCCCCGATCTCCATGCGGAGTGCCAAGATCGTGGGAGAAACCGTACTCATCCCGTATTACAGCCCTACAGTCTCGAATTATTCAAAAGAACAAGTTGGGGTTGAATGATAAGGTATATGGGGCGATGCTAGTGGTGGAGCAGATGCTTGCGAGCTATCTCTTCCCATCTTCAGCATCGTCCCTGAAGGCCCCGAGGCTTCCCACCAGGCCCATTAGGCTTACATCGAGTCTGGTTGGGGAAGCCTATACGGCGGTAGGTCAGGCTGGCGCATTTTTGCACACCATGGCGGTGTTACAAGCATACCAGGTTGACCTGCTCAGGGGTGGGGCTGCTGAGCGAGCAGAAGCCCAAGTCATAAAGCTCCTCATATCACCAGTCTCTAAAACAGAGCGTTGCAACCCGCACCCTCCACAGAAAGATCAGGGGTCGGGGCGATGTTCCCCCCCCCTCTCAGTTGGGGTCTTCTAGACCGAAAATGGATCTGCTGACCGTTATTTGTCTAAGAGGACCTCGGCGACATGGTCCTACCATTGTCAGGTCCCTGAGGGCAGCCACCTGGCGAGGAAAGGATAACACCTCAGTATACGGTGCCCAATCCTCCTCAGTGCCCTCACGTAGGTTTATTGATACCCCTGCCACCCTCGGTGCTTCAGGTCTCAGTGAGCTCCGACGAGCGAAATTCCCATTTGCCGCCCGGCAACGGTACGGCACGGTAGAGCTCGCCCCTCAAGTGAGGGTGCTACAGCAGTCGGGTCGGTTGTTCCTTCAGTGCCCTCATGGAGGTTAATTTATACCCCTGTCACCTCGGCGCTTCAGGGCTCAGTGAGCTCCGACGACCGAATTCCCAGCTGCCGCCCGGCAACGGTACGGCACGTGAGAGCTCGCCCCTTCAAGTGAGGGTGCTACAGCAGTCGGGGTCGGTTGTTCCCTCAGTGCCCTCATGGAGTTTCATTGATACCCCTGCCACCTCAGTACTTCAGGGCTCAGTGAGCTCAGTGAGCTCCGACAAGCGAAATTCCCAGCTGCAGCCCGGCAACGGTACGGCACGGGAGAGCTCGCCCCGCTCAAGTGAGGGTGCTACAGCAGTCAGGTTGGTTGTTCCCTGCCGGTCATCCGCTTCAGGGCACCGAACTGGCTCCTCTAATAATACCAGACGCCAGCCTCGAGAGGCTGGTTCCCTTAGTAGATTTTCTGGTAGCGTGGAAACTTCTACCAAATCTCTCAAAATGGGTCCTGCAGATTGTAGGGAAGGTTACAGAATCCAGTTCGGTTCTTGTTTCAACGGGGTCATCCCCACACTAGGGGGCCCCGAGCAGGCTCTGGTAATGGAACAAGAAGTAGATACTCTCTTGAGGAAGGGGGGCAATAGAACGTGTTCCTCCTCTCAAGAGAGAATCAGGGTTCTACAGCCGTTACTTCATCATTCCAAAGAAGGATGGGGGGTTGCTACCTTGGTGCCTCAGGGCTTAGTGAGCTCCGACAAGCGAATTCCCAGCTGCCGCCTGGCAACGGTACGGCAAGGGAGAGCTCGCCTCCTCAAGTGAGGGTGCTACAGCACTCGGGTCGGTTATTCCCTCAGTGCCCTCATGGAGGTTCATTGATACCCCTGCCACCTCGGTGCTTCAGGGCTCAGTGAGCTCCGATGAGTGAAATTCCCAGCTGCCGCCCGGCAACGGTATGGCACGGGAGAGCTCGCCCCCTCAAGTGAGGGTGCTACAGCAGTCAGGTCGGTCGTTCCCTGCCGGTCATCCGCTTCAGGGCACCGAACTGGCTCCTCTAATAATACCAGACGCCAGCCTCGAGAGGCTGGTTCCTTAGTAGATTTTCTGGTAGCGGGGAAACTTCTACCAAATATCTCAAAATGGGTCCTGCAGATTGTAGAGAAGGTTACAGAATCCAGTTCGGTTCTCGTCTGCCTCGTTTCAACGGGGTTATCCCCACACTAGTGGGCCCCGAGCAGGCTCTGGTAATGGAACAAGAAGTAGATACTCTCTTGAGGAAGGGGGCCATAGAACATGTTCCACCTCTCAATAGAGCGTCCGGGTTCTACAGCCGTTACTTCATCGTTCCGAAGAAGGATGGGGGGGTTTGCTTCTGATCTTAGATCTCCGTCTTCTGAACCTCGCTATCAAACGGCTCTGGTTCAAGATGCTCACTATCAAGCAGGTCGTGTCTCAGATCAGGTCCGAGGACTGGTTTTGTCACGATCGATCTAAAGGACGCGTACTTCCATGTATCCATCCTTCCCACTCGCAGGGAGTTCCTGAGGTTTGCTTTCGGGGGCGAAGCATACCAATATAGAGTTCTTCCCTTCGGCCTGTCACTCTCACCCCGCACTTTCACAAAGTGTGTGGATGCTGCTCTGGCTCCACTGCGACTCCAGGGCATCCGCATACTCAATTATATCGACGATTGGTTAACACTAGCTCAATCGGAGCAGATGGCGGCTCGGCATCGAGATGTCGTCCTCGCCCATACGAGAGAGCTGGGGTTAAGACTAAACGCCAAGAAGAGTGTTCTTTCTCCACTACAGAGAACCACTTATTTAGGCGTGGTGTGGGACTCAACCTCGATGCAGGCACGTCTGTCTCCTGCTCGAATCGAGTCATTCCTCACGACAGTCACGAGGGTAAGAGAAGGCCAGTCACTCACTGTCAAACAGTTTCTGAGGCTGTTGGGCCTGATGGCAGCGGCGTCCAACGTGATACCTTTTGGCCTGCTGTACATGAGACCCTTGCAGTGGTGGCTCAGAACCAAAGGATTTTCCCCGAGGGGAATCTGTTTTGCATGATCAAGGTCACGCGGCGATGCTTACGTGCCTTAGACATGTGGAAGAAACGTTGGTTCCTGGTTCAAGGCCCGACGTTAGGGGCTCCTTGTCGTCGCGTAAGGCTAACGACGGATGCCTCTCTCATGGGCTGGGGAGCGGTCATGAGTGGCCGCTCTGCCCAGGGTCTGTGGGAAGGCCATCATCTCTTTTGGCACATCAACTGCCGGGGAATGCTGGCCGTGTTTCGAGCTCTGACACACTTCCTTCCAGACCTAAGGGGGCATCATGTGTTTGTCCGCACAGACAACACATCGGTGGTCTCCTACATCAATCGGCGGAGTTATGGAAGCTGTTGGCATGGCCCCTGAGGGGCACAGCTCCTAGCATCTGGTCTCTCAACTGAGGTTGTTGAGACTATACTCCAGTCCAGAGCTCCCGCCACTAGGAAACAGTATGCCTTGAAGTGGAAACTTTTCGCTTCATGGTGCGGACAGCGACTACAGGACCCAGTCAACTGCCCAATTGGTACAGTTCTGGAGTTTCTGCAGGAGCGATTCTCCGCAGGGTTATCTCCCTCCACTCTGAAGGTATACGTGGCGGCCTTAGCTGCTTACCACGCCCTTCTGGGTGGTCAATCATTGGGAAGACACCCACTTGTAACTTGTTTCCTCCGTGGCACCCTGAGGCTGTGGCCGGTACAGCGCACCAAGGTGCCCATAGTACTTCAGGCATTCTGTCTTCCTCTGTTCCAGGAAGTAGGCCAAGAAAGTCTTAATCTGCTCTGTCCAGTTCAAGCATTGGATGCTTACGCACACAGAGCTGCCCGTGGCGTAGGGCAGATCAGTTTTTTGTTTGTTTTTGGTCCGTCAAAGAAGGGATTTCCGGCGACCAAGTAGACTACGGGTAGGTGGGTGGTCGAGGCCATCTCACTAGCCTATGAGTCCTCTGGCCTCCCGTCACCTATGGGGGTCAGAGCGCACTCGACCAGGAGTATGGCGGCCTCCAAGGCTTTCAGCTTGGGTGTGGCCTTGCAGGACATTTGTGCTGTGGCGGGCTGGTCCTCTCCACCCACTTTTGTCCGCTTTTACAACCTCGACCTGGGCTTCTACCCCATGTTCCCAGTTCTCTCTTCATGATGTTGCTCTAGGATCCCACACCGGCGGGACTTGGTATATGGCGGCGTGGGTATTCTCGTTCCCCTAGCGTTCTCGACGCTGCTCGAGTTCCTGAAGGGGAATGTCTCGAGGTTACGTATGTAACCATGGTTCCCCGAGGGAACGAGACGATGCGTCTCTTTGCCATACTCCCTGCATCCCTGCAGGCGCTACTTCATCAAAGCTGGTTTGCGCCCTGCCGGATGCGCTTTTATGCTTTCTGGTGCTTACGTCACCCTGCTCGTGACGTCTCGCTGGTCCATTGGACGGATTTGACACGTGCTTCAGAACGCGGTCACGCAAGGGCGTTCCCAAAGTGTTTCGACGCAGCGTCTCGTTCCCTCGGGGAACCATGGTTACATACGTAACCTAGAGACGTTATTCGGTTAGAATAGATTATCTCTGGTCCTGTTCCTGTCACCACACATTTCCAGCAGCCTACAGTTAGGTTAAAGAACTAAATATTATGTAGCAGAATAATTGTTAATTATTTAGTTAAATTTGAAATGTTTATTGAGTATTAGTGATCATACTGTTCCTGCAGTTTTATAACAGCTTTATAACCTGTTTACCACAATTGAGGGGGGTTTAGTCACTTCACTACATGTAGATCTTAAAGGCCCCGATATACTTTAAAACATAATTTCAAACAAAATCAGGCCAAAACGAAGATCATTTTTGGAGAAACAGCCTGCCAAATCAAAGTTTCCTGGAAAATTAGCTCCAGCTGAGAAGTACCTTCGAACTACCACTGGTCCGTGGCATTTATGTAATAGGTAGGTGTGGCTCTGGAGCTCCACCTTCTTCGAAGTGGAAATCTGCTTCATTCTCTATTCTCCGGTTTCAATTCATCTCATCAGTCTGTTGCGGGCAGACGCGAATAAATACATGAACACACTGCAGAGCTGTTTTATTGTATAAACTGAAATTGTAATTCTAATTCAAGTTCAAATACTTTATTGTCATTCTAGCCTTTTAAGAAGTGTCCAGCAGAACGAAATTGCGTTTCTCCGAGCCCAATGCTCAATGTGCATAATAGTGCAAACATAATTAACAAAAAAAACATAACATCATATAAATTACTATACATCTTAAGGTAGTGCAAAAATGGATGTATTGCACATGATTACACTATGAGTGTATAATCAATACTGCTCATAACCACATATATGTTTCAACCAATCTGTACATATTTAACAGCAGTCCATCAGGTAGCAGCATAGGGAAGAATAACAGAAATGAATCAGTCAGTCCATACCTATGTATTCAACAGTCCATCAACCAGTATATCTTTACATGTCAATGTGAGTTGAGCAGTATAATAGCTTGTGGAAAAAAGCTATTTCTGAATCTGGCAGTCTTGCATCGCATACTTTGATAGCGTTTGCCAGAAGGCAGAAGGGTGAACAGTCCATTGGCAGGATGGGTGGAGTTACTGATTATTTTGGAGGCTACTAAGGCACCGTGTCAGGTTAATTCCTGTATAGACGGTAGAGAGGTCCTGATGATTTTCTCTGCTGTCCTTACCACTCTCTGGATAGACTTCTTGTCTGCAGCCATACAGCTACTAAACAATCAGAGATTGGAGGGTCAGAGAAGTAACTCTGAATTTTCTGTCCATAAGCACGCTTTGCTGCTCTCACACCCAGATTCAAGTTGGTCCTGGCCAATCTAAGTGCGTCTTTATCCCCAGAATAAAAAGCAGCATTACGTTCCTTCAGGAGCATATGGACCTCTCTGGTAAACCAGGGTTTCTGGTTAGCACATGTAGTAATATTCTTAACAACAGTCACTTCCTCCACACACTTGATATGAATCCCATCACCGACTCAGCATATTCCCCTAGATTGATGTGCTGATTGACAGTTGCAGCCTCTCTGAAGATATTCCAATCCGTACATTCAACGCAATCCTGAAGTGCCAATACTGCTCCCTTTGGCCATGTCCTTATCTGTTTCACAGACGCCTTGCTCCTGGTTAGCAGTGGCCTGTATGCCGGAGTTAATATAACAGAGAGATGGTCAGACTTTCCAAAGTGGGAGTAAGGAGCAGCCTTAAAGGCCTGTTTGATGTTTACATAGACTCGATCTAGTGTGTTCTCTGGGCAGGTAGTATGGTCGACATTTAAGTGTCAGAAACTCTATATCTTCCGATCAGTGAGTTGAAACTATGTCTGTATTGATGCACCAGTCATTATTGATGTAGATACACACTCCCCCTCCTCGAGATTTACAGCTGAGAATATAGTCTCTGTCAGCACGGAATGTTGTTAATCCGTCCACCTGTATAACGTTATCGGGAACAGCGGAGTTTAGCCATGTCTCGGTGAAGATAAGGACACAACAGTCTATTACCTTGCATTGAGTAGTTAGACTCAATTTCAGGTGATCTATTTTGTTTTCCAGAGAGCGGACATTTGCCAGCAGAATAGACAGGATCACAGATTTGTAGGGGTTAGCCTTTAGCCCAGGGCTGTCCAAACTCGGTCCTGGAGGGCCGGTGTCCTGCAGAGTTTAGCTCCAACTTGCCTGAACACACCTGACTGGAAGTTTCTATGCCTAGTAAGAGCTTGATTAGCTGGTTCAGGTGTGTTTAATTAGGGTTGGAGCTAAACTCTGCAGGACACCAGCCCTCCAGGACCGAGTTTGAACAGCCCTGCTCTAGCTACGCTAAATACCGCACGAGTGCCGCATTTGTGTAGTTTCTCGCACCGCTTGCGTCTCACCCTGCGTTGGTCAGTGGTGGTAGGCCAGTCCGCTGCTGTATAGGCCTCTGGATCTTGTCGGCGTAGGATCCCAAACTCACGGAGCTCATGGAGCGTTTCGGGTTTCAAAGGCAAAAGACTAGTGGATAGGTTACTTGATAAGTATGATGTACAAAGTCCAAGCAAGGTACCACAATTATAGACTAGTCTTATGTTTGATTGTGTCAAGGTAGACGGTACATTTAACAAGATTTGCACATTTCTATCGGGAGCCGGAGCAGCCGCTGCCACACAGGGCGTCGCCATCATTAACTGAATTTAACATTACAAAGCGGCACTGACACTTTATTATATTTATATTTAATTCTGTAAAGCTGCTTGCTTTAAAGCAATCTATTGTATAAAGTGTTGTATAAATAAATGTGACATGACTTACTGGAGAGTCCCGAATTGCAGAGCTGGTACAAATATCCACATCGCTGTGATCAGATGCTTTCTTAACTGCCGTTTTCTCACCACTGTCAATTTTGTAGTGTGTTTATCTTGTTTCTGAGAGGAAAGTGCATAGCACATATTGACATATTCATCTAAACGCCACTCTCAGTGGCGTGGGTGGCGTCAGGATGATCGTTAAATGTATACTCCTGCTCAGGATCTTCAAACTTCTTTTCACCTCTAAGCGAAGTTCAAAAAAGAACTTCACCATGAGTATATCGGCCTTAAAGTCACCTCTTATTGTGGTAAATCTCTATAACATACAGCGTCTTTTGGCTTATGCTACTGAATCTCAAGCGGTTTGGGTATTACCTCAATATGGACTGTTGGAGAGCCTGTGTAGACAGCTTGTGCGATAACCTCCGAACCCACAAACCTTAAAGCAACATTCCCATTCTTCATCCCGCCTTCACCGTCTGCTACAGACCTGCCGACAAGAGAACACATGCCTTCTCAAAGCAACATCTGCTTGTCAAGAAATGACACATTGCCATGTCGTTATTATTTGCGAATGATGTCTAGGCCGCTGGAGATAAAGGTGCTGGTGTGTGTGTGCGTAAACGAGTGCTCTTGGCTTCCTGAGCGTTACGCACACCCTTCAGAGGTTTGGATAAGTGTATCCATCATCACTCTCCAAGCTAAATCAACAATGTTTTCTGAAGGAACAGAGTGGGGCAAAGCTCCAACAGAAATATGACGAAGAATGAAAGGGAAAGCAAGGAACAGACATACTAAACTAAGATTGAGACCTACATGACCAACAGTGTGACCACAACGAGATGGCAAGAAAAAATAGTAATTGGCTTGAAAGATGTAAGACCGTTTCAGGAATGCAAACATGCACTGGGGTTTCACAGACTCCCCTCATACTGCACACTTTGGGGTCAGGAGTGTCGGCGTCAGGTCCGAGTCCTCCATCACACAACACTGTCCACCAGGACACTAAGATCTGTGGGAAGAAACAAAATGGTCATTCCCTGGACCTGGAAGAGTTGAATCTACTCTTTCACTGTGTTAGCACCAATGCTAAATGTGCCGGTCTGGGTTCGGAACGACTTTTTGTATCGTGGTGTTACCAGAGGGGATAACAAAAAGCACAAGTGTTTATAGGGACTATTACAATAAAACACATTTGTACAATAAAGCACAAGCAAGGCTGATGAATTAGTTCATGTCTGTGTCTCATGCACAAAAATAGAAATAGACTGTACATGATGCAATTCTCTGGAGCCTTAATTGGGTTATGCTTCATTTAAGTATCTCAGATGTTTCTCTTCAAATTCTGTAGGATGAAATAAAAATAGACACCAAGTAAACAATCATTGACAAACAGCATAGAGCTATAAATGAAAGTGGGTAGCAGCTCAGATCAGCTCAGCTGGTAAATTAGAGAAATATTTCAGACATTTACTGTCATTAGCCAACACTTTTTTATAATCCAACGCAATTTACAGTATTACAGGACCAGTAATAAGCTGGACATGTATGCGTGTTCTCCTGGAAATTGAGCTCCAACTGGTCATGATCTTGAAATCAGTGCTAAGTCTGAGCACTCATAAGCAATGTGTTAATATTTAAAAGTGAAGACCAACGTGTCAGTTGTTTTCATCCCTCCATCTGCAGTCATCCATCAGCAGGACTGTCACTCGAGGCGGCTGGGATGGCCAGAGGATGTGAGTAATCCTCTAAAGTGACTCCACAGAACGACTTGGCTGAACTTTCGAATAGCATTCACCCTGAACCCTGCACACGCTGCCAATACCACAGCCAGGCTGCCATTATCGGTTAGGCTCTACCTGACTGAGTGGAAGGAAATTGCATGAGGAAAAAAGTGTTTTGACTTGATGGTAATGAGAAGGACTAGGTGCATTCTGGGAACTGTGGTGCCCTAAGGGGGCCCCTGAAGGAGAGCTGAAGGGCGTGCCCCCTCCTGCTGTGGTTTACAGCTCACTTGTCATTTCTTCAGACACGTTGGCAGGGCAACCGGCACTTTTCCTCGGGGCTGGTGTTCGCACAGAACATAATCCTGGCAGAGGCTGTCATTTCGGCAACCTCCGTCTTTTTTTAAGCACTTTTTAAAAAGTTTTCATTTGGGCTGTTTGTGTGACTTTATGTGCGCCTGTTCAGTTTCAAGGGCAGCCCCAAAACCGTAGCGTCTTTTTTTAGCCTGTAGTGATTGTGTGTGTGTGTGTGCAAGAGTTTGTGCGTTTGCTCAACTATACCCACACGATGCCCTCTGGTGTGTCCTTGGGAGTCTGAAAAGTCTTTGGTCTGGCCTGATTGGCTCTTTCTGCCAGAGGCCTATAATGAATCAGTCAGAAAGAGGATTCCACAGTGTTTTTCTCCGGCTCAGATAAACACATGTTTTTTCCATTCGGCCTCTCAAGGAAGCATCGAGCTTGTGAGTAACTTGACCTGCATTTCAAAGACACTGTTCATCATATTGCTGTCAGTCGGCTTGGAAAGTATTGCTAAACTTCCTCGGGCAACCTCAGACCTATTGAAGAGATAACAAGAGGGGAGAGTGTTTGGAGCAATAAATTCTGACACAATAATAAATGGTAATCAAGTGTACAACTTCTCAGAATTTCTTGTGCCAACAACCACAGATATGTGTTGATGTCTGTCTTGATGCTTTCATCGGTGTTACATGAGGGCATGGGTTTGTAAACATGAATTGTGCCAGACGTTCTCAGTGGCAATGGCTATTTAGTTATGTAATGTGTGCATGCCAAAATGGTCTGATTAATGACAGAGGTGAACAGTGACTAAGTACATTTACCTGAGTATTGTACTTAAGTACACTTTTTGATTATCTGTACTTTACTTGAGTATTATTTTTTCTGGAAACGTATGCCTTTATCTCCACTACATTTCTATCAAGGTCCTCAAAGTAGAAAGTCGTTACTATGTAGCAGCTTTGAAAGTCAGTGGGTGATTTTTTTCTTCTCTAAAACGTGACTTTTTTTTCAGACAGTTTATCAGTAATCACTCTTGTAGGGCTACATGAAGTGATTTCCCCAGCATTTTTTGAGTACTGACCAGTTCCAAATGTGATATTTAATTTACAACAATTCAATAATAAGAAGTTAGTATTGTGGTATATATTAGACACAATATTGTCTGATTTTGCTAAATTGTGTACGTGAAAATATTACTTATAAAGCCACAGAAGAACTGTTGTGCATATCCTAATAAAACACAAAAGGTGTTTGACTTGAAGCAGCACTGCATAGACTGTTCTGTGTGTGACATCAAAGTACAGCGAGAGCGATTAGACAGCATTTTTTTTATTTTTGTTTTGATGGCAAATAAATCTTGCTGTTTTGCTTTTTTGTTAAAGCAGTGCTGCTGTTGTAAAGTTATTCAACTACAGTTGTGTTGCTGGGTTTTAAAGCAGGTTTGATTTTTTATTTTCTTCCTTATCAGTCTGTATTTACAGCAATTTCACTGTCCACTCTGTTCAAATGTGGATGAATGGCTACACATAGATGTCAGAGCTGTGTGAGATCACTACCATCCTGCTTTTGTGGGGGTGGGTAGGGGTGTTAAATAATAATAATAATGTTTTTTCCCATAGGTTTTTAACATTCTAAAAACTCTTAATTTCAAAGATACTACAAGCTAGTCAGTGTATTCAGTAGGTGTACTCTATTGTAAGTTGCTTCAGAGGTATTGCAAGTACAGTGCCTTGCAAAAGTATTCATACCCTTATCTTTTTTGGACAGTTTGAAATTAGCTACAGGAGCACATTCATTTAACTTGTAGAGTTACTACCCTTTGAATGTGAAAGAGAACCTGCTGGCCAAATTCAATTGAAATGGGTATGATTTGGAAAGACCTATTCCAAGCATCAGCTTTGAAGAGAACAGGGCACTGATCATCACCTGCCAGAGGTACCATCCCCAAAGTTTAAAGTGTGGAGTGGTTAGCAGCCTCATGCTGTGAGGCTGTTTTTCAGCGGCAGGGACTGAGGGGCTCATCAGAGTAGAAGGAGCTCAGTGCACCAAAATATTGAGATAGCCTTAATAAAAACCCAGTCCGGAGCATTCAGAACCTCAGACTGGGCAGACATTTTACCTTCCAACAGGACAATGAACCTAAACAAACAGCAAGAGTGGCTTATAGACAACTATGTGAATGTCCTTGAGTGGCCCAGCCAAAGCCCTGCGGATGCCCAACCTAATCAAATATTTCTGGAGAAACCTGAAAATGTGCATCTGCCCCCATCCAACCTGACAGAGCTTGAGAGGTGAAGAGGTGAGGTGAAGAATGGCAGATAATTGCCAAATGCAGATGAGCAAAGCTTGTCGCATCAAACAAAAAAATACTTGAGGCTGTAAAGGTGCTTCCACTAAATATTTAGTTAATTAGTGAATATTAGTTGTATTAGTGAATACTTATGCAATGTACTTATTTCAGTTTATTTTTTATTTTTAATACATTCACGAAGTTGTGGCAATTCTGTTTTTGCTTTGTCAATATGGAGTATGGAGTGCAGATTGATGTGGGAAAAAAAGTACTTTAAAGCAGTTAAACATAAGGCAACAACATAACAAAAAACGTGAAAAAAAATGAAGGGGTATGAATACTTTCGCAAGGCACTGTATTACATACAACAATAATAAAACAGTGCATTGACATAAAAAGGAAATTTACTTTTGGTACTTAAGTACTTTTAAAAGCAAGTACTTCTGTACTTTTACTTAAGTAAAAATCTGTCTTTACAACTTTACTTGTAATGGAGTAATGTTTGACCAGCAGTATCTGTACTTTCACTTAAGTAATGGAGTTGTGTACTTTGTCCGCCTCTGATTAATGATGAGGAAAGTTAGTGCTGCAGTGTACATTAGCTTTATTCAGGTATGTTCAAGAATGGCCTGAGGTATGCACAGTGGGGTTTTCATTAGTGTTTGAATGCATTCGTACCTAACATAGAAACAGATATATACATTTAAACATAAACTAAAACATTCAATTATTTAGGTATACTCAGCTTCAGAAATCTTTACAAATCATTTATTTATAGCTATTATAAGAAACCCCCCCCCCCCTTTTACCCCCCCCCCCTATATTATGTAGCGCTACGCGTTCACTACTTGTCCGATATCACCAGTAGTACAATTATACTAAGTACTTATATGTGCGACTATGTAGCCTCGGTCGAGTGTAGTACTGCTGCGCAGTAAATAACATACCTGCGTGAATCGCCATAGAAATAAATCTTAGAGAAGTAGCTGCGGTTGGAATGTTCTTCCGCGTGATGTGTGCAGGCTAGAGCGCCAAAAGTTACATAGTGCTGCTTTAAAATCAACCAATTAATTCCATCCAGTGAATTTGAACATTCTATGGTTTAGTCTTGGGTAAAGTGATGGCACTCTTTGAAACGAGTTGAACAAGCATCAGAAATCACAAAGAACATAATTGCAACTAATAATTAATTAATTATAATCAGCTAATTATTCCTTGTCCTGAATGAGTTCACTATTTAATCGAATTTAAAGTTTTGTAATGTTGTATACATCTCGTAAAGTTAGTTCATTGTAACTGCTTGTTTTAGATGCTAGATCAGGCTGTAATAATGCACCTTTGTGTGTCTTATGCAAAAATTGTGGCTAGAACATATTTCATATGAATAGGCCCTACTTACACTCTAAAAAATGGTGGGTTGTTTCAACCCAATGGTGGGTCAAATATGGACTAACTCAACTGTTGGGTTAAATTTTGGAAGTTACATTTTTAATTAGCTTTTCTAACCGAACAGTTGGTTTAGTACATATTCTGATTCCCAACTGTGGAATGAAACAGCCTACCAGCATTTTAGAGTGTACGATTGCCCTATTGAGATCATGTAGTTGTTCCACCTGTTCACAGCATAGGAAGCCGATTTGTTCATAGGTCCTCCAATTGCTTTTGAAATGTGATGTATTTTGTTCTTGGTTGCTACCAGATGGTTAGATCATACATGTCAGTGGGTCAATTGGACTCTTTCTGAACCTCCTTTGTGTGATTGTTGTCTATGTAACAAAGAGTTACTATGACTAAAATAAAGTGCGTTTCATTTCATCTCTGTCAGTCTTGTGCCCTCTTATCTCTTCATCCCCTTCTATTAATTTCAGTTAGCGAGGAACCAATTCTAGGGACCAATTCTCACTTTTAACTAGTTGCTTATTAGCATGCCTATTATTAACATATTGGCTGTTTATTAGCACTTATAAAGCACATATTCTGCATGACCATATCCTAAACTTAACAACAACCTTACCAACTATTACTAAGCAGCAAATTGGGAGTTTATTGAGGCAAAAGTTGTAGTTAATGGTTTGTTGATAGCGAGAATTGTACCTTAAAATAAAATGTGACCATTATTTTCTGTTATAATTATTCTATTCTATCTCCTTTTCTTTCTTGTTCCTGCTTTCTGATTTCCCCCTCTTTCTTTCAGACATTCTACCTGCTGTTCTTTTTGTCACCCATTTTCATTCAAGGACTGAGAAAAATGAGCATCTGTCAATCAAATCAGGTAACCCTTCCTGCCTGGGCAAAGTCCCTCCTCCAAACCCTGTCCATCTACTCAAGTCAAGGTTAACATAGTTGCTTTGCAATTACAAAAAATTGCATGTAAATAATGTCACATGGAACAGAGTTAATGAAGAGATAATGAAACATTTCTGTCTATAAAATTTGTCATTTTGAATTTAGGAAAAGTCTGATTTACACAAGATTTCATACGTATCAGTGTTGTTATTGTTAACTAAAACTCTAACTATTAAAAATGGGTTTGTTAATTGAAGTTAAGCTTAATTAATAAATATATATTGCATATATAATATAAATCAATATTAAAAAGAATTTATATTAGATGAAAAAATTTGAAAATACTGAATTAAGTTACTAAAATTACTAAAACTTAAAAACAAATTAAGCCACCTAAATAGAAATATGAAAAAATGAAAAGTAATAAAAATAATGTAAGCATATAACACAATTTCTAAATCGAACTAAAATAAACTTAAAATAAAAACCAAAAATATAAAAATTAAAGCTTCAAAAAATTCATAAATACTATAATAGTATAAATTAGTATATAACATACATATCCACAAACTCTGCTGATAAAAAGCTATTAATTGACCTGATATCCTTTTTTTTGTTTTTTCAAATGTAATAAAATTTTCGACACATAGAGATCCAGGTACTCTGAGGATGCACGCCACATTTTGTACAATTTTACTCATAAGAGACATTGCAACTACACAACATTTTCATTTCTTTTGCATTTTCTTGTGACACTTTTTTTTTATAACTCTCTTAAACTTGAGTATCTGCACTGTTCACTGTTCATTATGTGAAGTTAATCAGTTCCTCCCTAGTGGAGAGGAGACAGTAGGGAGTTTCTGTTGATTCAAGGTTTGTTTGCTCTGGCTATAGTTATGAGCGTCTGAGCGCTCTGTGACATTCAGAGTGGATGCCAGTGCGCTCATGTAGAGAGCCACCTTCAGATTCCTGCAGGCTTTCCGAATCATAGCCCTGTCTTGATTAATGCTCACTCTCTGACTAATGGGACGGTCTACACATTAGTCATAGGTTGAAACTGCGCAGTCGAGAGCTCTCGTTACCTCCGGTCATGGACCAGATACCTCCAGAAGTACTCTTTGGACTACTGCAGTGACTTTGATGGATTAGAAGCTAATTCTAAAAACACTGCTGTCTCTTGAATACTGTGTAATATTTCTGTCTCAGTCTTGAAAGCATACAAGTCACAAACATAAACACACTGCTCATTGTTCCTACTCAGTGTTCCATGCCAGTGGGGACAATAGAGGACATTTGGAGCTGTATGAAAGCTCGCTTCTGCTGTTGATGACATAAGCAGGTGCAGCAGTGAGCTATCAAATTTCCTTAGTAATCATTAACCACCTAAAGCTGCCTCATGCCATTGACTGACTTGGCCAGGCAACTCTCTTTCTCTTGTTCTCTCCTTCTGGGCTTGAGCTAATTGACCGGTAGTCACACCTTATATAACACACAGGCTTCTTTTGTTGCCTTTGAGTAATGATTCTGTCATTGCTGACAGCTATGTTGCACACCTATGAATAGTGCTGTCACTCTGCAGGTGTCTGTGTGTGTGTGTTTATGTGTGTGTGTCTGTGCTACACAAGTCTAGTCATCTGAATGTGGAACAGGTTCTAAAATAAAGATTCTAATATCTAAAATCCATAAAGCGCTTTTAATGAAGTGTCTTTGTGTCAACACTTGGATAAATGACATACACGGCATTTTCATGCTGATTGCTTCCGTATTTTAAGGTGATTTGAGTATTTTTTTCAAATATGTTCTCCTATCCCAAGTTAATGTGTAAAGACAAGTAAGCCATTCACGAGTTGATTCCCTTGAAAAGTGTAAACATCAGTAAGTTTACATATGAAGTTATAATCGAGCTGGAGTGTTTTGCAAAGTCAAGCTCCTAGTGTGTATTCGCGATTGTAAAAGGTCATCGTAAGCCCTTTATTCAGACATGAAATCATAGCACAAAACAGCATATTGTTTTATAATGACTGAAGATCAAATGTTGAATGTGAATTATCAAACTGTATTAATATTTTGCTACATAAAACATAGACATAGCCACTAGGCTAACCAATAATGTGAGTTTGGGCGCAGGCCAATTTTTCCAACCAATAGAAAAAAAAAAGTTTTTGGAAACCTGTTTGAGAACAGTCATTGTTTTTGTAATACGTTGGTGACCCAGAGAAGCAGGACGTCACCTTTACAAATGCGATTCCATTGTGCATTATGAGTTTCTGTGTATGTGTAACTATATAACTGAAATAATGTTTAGTGAAAACCGGGTTTAAGGAGTTGTTTCCTTGCATATCTTCAGGGCAAACACTGAAACAAGGTTTTTAGTATTCCCTCGCAGTGTCCAAGGCACTTTAGCTAATGCACTGAAAGTGAGTCAATAAGGAAGAGCTCTTACTTACTCTTCCCCTGCCATTTAGCCCTTTACTAAATCAGCTTGAAGCTGCCAAAACATTCCTATCAAATTGAACAAAACAGGTATTTACCTGCGACAAGTACCTTCCCATATCTCTCTCTCCCTTTCTTTATCTTCTCTCATTCCACCTTTTGATGGATGCTTGGCCTTCTCTCCAGCTTTTTTCCCTTCTCTTCTTTATTACTTTTTTGGGTGTTATACTTTTTTTGCTTTTTCTTCACGCTCTATTTCTTCGCTTTCCTTCTTCTGTTTCTTCCCTTTTTTCTTTTTTACTTGTCCCCTTCCTTCCCTTTATTCTTTTTTTTCATTTTTCTCTCGAGGGTTATGTAAGAGAGAGAACCAGAGAACAAGCAGCTTGTGCAAACAGGCATGTACGCCGCAGCAGATACGACCTGCAGTCTGACCAGAGCCAAACCACACTTCACTTGAACTCAGCAGGATGGGGCAACTGACCTGGAGTCTGCTCTAAAATGCCTGTGCCATGTTTGAGGTCCAACCCCATGATTGATTACCAACCCCGCACTCAAGAGAACGTCACCGAGTGAGGAGGTGGTTTGAGAGATAAAGAAAGAAGTTACAGAGTAATGACAGAGTTCTTAATCTTAAGAATTAATCTTTGATTCCAATTTACAGCAATGTTTCATCTGGAATGATAAAACAAATATATGGAGACTTAATGAACATGTTATTAAATCCTTGTCTTAAACCAATATGAAGATATATTGTAAATAGTTGGATTGCAATGTAACATTCCAAAATATGTACGCATGTATTCTGAAGTTTCTGAGATTTTGTGAGTCATTTGTTGGACAAGATGTAATCTGCAGGGATATTTGGATAAAAACCTGTGAATGGATTTAAAGCAGCTAAATGAGATAAATGGAACTGACTGCTAAGCATCATCCAATTAGTCAAAATATTTAATAAACAAACATGCAAGGAAAGTTGGATGTGTAGCATGAGGGGCATTCCAATAGTGAAATGGGATCTGGCGTAATATCACAACTTCACCAATTCACAAGGAGCGGGGGGGGAAGACAAAAAGAGTCGTAAAAAAATATTTTGAAGGGAAAAAAAAAAAGAGGTCTCGAAAACTTTCTTGTGCCATGTTAAGGCGAAGGACTTTAATCATTTTTTTTTGAAAAAATATATTACTAACCGAGTGTGAGGACATCTATTAAAAAACCTTTTACACTCAGGTGTATCCTCCACACATAATAATAAATTATAAGCACTGTAAACGAAGACCCGTTTCAGCCATACTTTGTATGGACTTGATCTAAAGCATTTAGTGGATTCACCCAAAAAAAATTATAATAATATTAATCCAGATCTTATCTTTTGTACATATACTTCAAAGACAATTCATTTTAAAGATATTATATTGAAGGTATATGAGCTACATTCTTAAAGATGCATCCAAAACCTTAGTGACAGCGATATTTAATGAAGGAACCATAACAATTACTTATAAAAGGGCCCTATAGTATATTATAAATAGAGTTGTAAAGCATGTTTTTTATACAAAACAAATTTCACAAAAGCACCCTCAATAGACTAAGTTTCAGGTCAGTGTTATAAGAGCGCACTTTTAAATGTGGCAATTGATGTTAATTGTGAATTCCAAGAATGTAGAGATGTAACAAAATTTATGTTGAGTGAAACATTCCGTCATAAAAGAAAGGATAACAGACCATAGATCATATTTTTGCAAAAGTATATTTATCATGTATAAATATATACTTTTAAATATTTTAAACTAATTTAAAAATATATGTTTTCACTCTTATTCAGTCAAGAAATGTGTGCATTTAGATAAGTAAATATTATATATATATATATATATTAGATATATATATATATATATATATATATATATATTTAGTTAAAACTTATTAGATCATTAGTAAATTAGTTTTTGATCTTTAGTAGGCCATCCACATGTGTATTTATCCTAAATGTAGCCTATTCTAAGACTGGAAATGTATTTTCTTACCCCTGAAATACATTTAGAAATATATTTTGGTACATGAAGTTTGAAACTAAATATATTTTATTTCAAAAATATATTTCATTGAGCTTCATTGTTTGCAATATATATTTAGCATATATTTCAAATATATTTTGTTCGCAAAAATTATATATTTTTTACCATATGGGGTAGATGCCATATTGAATTTTATGTGGATAAAAATGAGGCTGTGACTTACAGTCTTTACCATGGCATGCACTGAATGTCCTAGATCACATTTCATTTTACACTCTTTTAAAGAGGTTTTTTTTTTCAAAAGAAGTTTCATCAGCTGAACAACTGGCAACAATACAATCTATTGAACACACTACTTTTATCGCTCACATGCTCATTTTCATTCCTGTCAAAAATTAAACATGACACTATGCCCTGACTAAGGTCTATTCTGTGAAAATCTGCAGGACTTTCTGCTGAGTTCTATGGTGGGCCATTTATCATGTGATCTATTTCCATTTAGCTAATTCATCTATCCAGACTAGCTCTACAGATTTCTAGAGAGGGGCCCTCTGCAGCTCACAATGGTAGTGCCCTTGACCGTTGAGACGTGACGCACACATTGCGCCAATTCAATACCCTAAACCCCCTCCACTCACTGTACCACAGGCACCATGTGCCCATCAGCGTATCCACAGTGACACACTGGTGAACGCTAAGCACTCCGAAGCAATAACATCAATCACATTTACAGGTCCACCCGACACAGCAGGATGTGCTGTTTGACTTGCAACTCTTGTGCACAGACACGCTCCTCAAACTCATGTGGCTTGGTGCATATTTAGAGTGACAAAAAATAAATAAAAATTGGCTACTGATTGCGTTGTACATTCCATTCTCGGTTCACAATGGCAGGGAAAAGAGTAGTGTGACAATGTCAGAGATGGGTGTGGCACAGATGCTATCCATAGGCTGTTTGTGCATGTGAACATGCAAATGTGAAGTAGATGTGAAAGTGTTAAGTGTGAATAATATATTTTCAATTCTGATAAATGTCTGGGGAATCCCAAAGTCTATATCTGATCATACTGAATTCAAATGTTTAGCCAGCAACTGATTCAGTTTTCACTTGTTGTGACCTGCGCAATTTGTTGTTTGAAACTTGTCTTTCAGTGTGCGGTGTGAACATTTGTGTGCTCTTTGGCGTTCAGTGGAGCTGTCAGTGTTTATTAGGAAAGAATGACTCAAAAGGCTAGTGTGTTTCTCACCCCAGACCACAGTAAAACCTCAGAACATCATCGCCAAACTACACACTGACTCATTGACCCTTCATTGTTATTCAGCCGTCTTCCTCTCTAGCCCTCACCTTTGCTCTGCTTTCCCTTCATGACTCGAAATGGGAGTTTTTACACTGTCTCCAAGAAGATCTTAAGGAGTCCTAAGAGAGGTTGTCCACTTTTATCTTTGTGCCTGCTCTTTCCTGTGCTGCCCTTTGAGGCACAATAGGAGGAACCACAGTCAGAGGCTGTCCAAAAACAACCCCTGACCTTCTCTCTGGATAAACTGGAGAGGGTCGAGGAGGCCAGCGGACAGCAGGAAGAGCAGGTTCCTGTTCGGACTGGCTTCTACATGCAGACCCTTGAAATCAGAGAAAAGAGGGGCTTTTGTGTTCCCTTCAGACACCGGCTGTTTTTGAAAGCAGTCTTCCCTCTAGTTCTCTTCTCAGTCATAGTGACTTTGCAAGTTTGATTGCTCTCAGACTGTGAGATCGCATTCACTATTGTGAGAAAGAGGTGGTTTCCGTCTTGGTGATGAGTAGATGTCAATTGAACAGACTTGGATGGATTTCCATGCTGCTGGCTTTGAAGCTGATGTAGCTGATCAATTTCTGCTAATGCTTGTTGACCAAAAACAATCATCCCATGGCGCAGACTAGAATCCAAATCACAGTGCATGCTGGAAACTAGTAATTCTAGTCTTTTCAGTTGGGCTATGTCTGTTTGTGTAAACAGAGGAAAGAGTGCAACTCCAAGAGTGTGAGAAAAAAGTTTTCAGATAGTCTGCCGACCTCAGCTGGACAGCACTCCAATTCCTCCCACACTCTTTCTTTTACACGCACGCACTGGAAAACCAGGAATTCATTTTTAATTTGACAACAAAACGACTTTGACGGGCAGACGGCGGGGCGCAGGCCTCGGCTCTGCGGGCAGCTCACAGGATATCTGATGAGTGACAGGCCTTTTAAACAGCTCAGATTAACTCTAATCTCCAAGAGCCCTACCTGGAGCTCCATCTCAACGCCCCATAACCCTGCATGCTCAATACCAAACAATTCATATGTTGTGCATCCTTTGAATAAAACCCAGATGCTCCAGTATTACCAAATCAGCACCCCGCCAGCCTCAGAAAACTGAAAAAGTTTACCCCCATGGCTAGTTCTGAAATGCAACTGTCTCTTTGCCGATGAAGACATACATTTCCCCCCAACAGACAGGCAGTGGAATTTCAGAGTGTTGCTTCTCATGTCTTTCTGAAAGGCTTGGGACAGGCCTCAAAGGGAAAGCACTCTGGAAAGAGCTCTTGAGGCTTTTCACTAAAGAGGGACCCAGAGAGGGAACAGGGGTTCTTCTTGCGCTTGCTCTCGCTGGGCACATTGAGAGGCTCACAATGCCAGGAGCCAGTGCATTACAGTAAAGGGGGGGGCCGAGAGGGAGGGCTGCTTTCTCTGGACTCCAATAGAGGCATCTGCAATCTGCCACCCTACAGTCAGCCTCTACTCCATCTTGCCATTGACAGCTAACTGTTCCATAAACAAGGACAAATCCAGCATGAATTCCACAGCGCCTGGCAGACGTTGCCCTCTCTCTGGTCTTTTCATGATTTTCGCTCTCTCTCTCTCTCTGTCTCGGTCTCCCTCCCTTCACTTTGTCTTTTGTAGCAGGGATCTGTGAAAGGCTGTTTTTCCCTCGTTTTTTTTCTCACTAGCCTTCTGTCCATCTTTCAATCATCTCCTCTCGCTCTGATCTCCATCATTCCAGGAGAGGGAACAAAACTCAGTGGCCGCATGCTAACGAACAGCATTCCAATAAAGGCTCTTTTGCACTGCTGCTGAATGAAACTCTGGGATTACAGCCATCCTTAGGGCCTCTGAAACACACAACATGTTCTCTTCCACAAAACAACACACCGATCCACACTTTGCCTTGATTTAGTGACCTTTTCTAATAGAACACATGAACACAGAAGAGGAGTTAGTGTGGGCAGCTGCAAGGCTGAGCTACAGGGTTTAAATCCCCACAACAGAGAGATACCACCCAACCTCACAACTCAACCAACAAATCCATTTCAGTTAGCAACAGATGTTAGCCATTATTGGGCCCAGTGTGATGTCAGGTGGGATCACTGGCAAAAATCTGGAGGTTTCATTGCACGTGGAGGTAATGCCGTGTACACATCATGATGAAATTCCCAAAATCACCATTCACATTATTGCAGTACTTTTAGGTACAAGGTAAAAATCAGTGTGGCATCAATTAAAAATAGTAGGTAGATACATATTTTGGTTAGATATTTCCTCTAATTTTACTGTTTGTAATGTGCTACTAATAGAGCATAGTATGGACATAAGACATAAAACATACCTCAACAGCAGAGTTTTGCATGGATCCATTTTTCCATTATAAGAGTTGACATGGAAACTATGTTGATCTAGCATTTTATTAGATTTTAACATAATTATATTTATTCCAACATGGTATGAATGCAACATGTTTTTTCCAACGTGGTATGAATGCAACAGATGCAATTATGCATATAGATGAATCATCTTCAAACTATAAGATATAGTATGAAGATTCAAAGCTTTCACTCAAGGAGAACAAAAAATATTTCACATTAAATTTATTAAGAGGTCCAAGTGAAAAATCAGAACATGTAAAAGTACTAAGTGAAAAAAAATGTGTTTTAATAGGGCAATGTAGCAATCTTCACTAGCAAATGTTCATAGTATAATCATGTTTCGTAAATATTATAATATTATACAATGTATGACATATACTTTTTTATACACATCTCAGAAATATATCTCAGTATGTAAACTCAGACAATAATTCTTTATTAATACTGAGATCCTATAAGAATGATTTCTATTTTTAAAGAACATTGTTTAGAATATTATTATATACTGTAGTATATAAAATTATATGTACATTTTCATTGGCTTCTTAAAATTGCTTTTCATTAGCATTCCAGGCCTATAAAGGTTAACATTTTTGCAGGTGTTTTATGTGATTCAAATTGCAACAATGTTTTCATTTTTGTGTAGCAGTGATTTATTACAGTTTAACCTCTGAAGATCAAGTTCACACGTGCTTTCATACGTGCTTTCATATCTTCTCTTTCTAAAATAAAGTTTTCAAGCTTTTATATATATATATATTTTTTAAAATACGATTTTAAGGGGATTTTTATACTCTTTGGTGGTGTTTTCCAACGTGTTTCTGATACATACAAAATTGAACATACTGTACAACAAATGAAATGTGAAGAGTGGACAGTTATTGTGAACCACCTGTTTTCCTTATCGCCCACACATCCTTTTTACTCTCTCTCTCACTCAGAGTATTTAGGGCTGCCTTGGAAACTGCTAAGGAGTCAGATCACAGACTTTGGTTACACAATGTCATTCCAAGGGCACCATGGGCCCCTGTCACAAACACACTCACACACACACTGGCCCCCTTAAACCCGGGCAATCACTCATGCAAGACCAGAGCGCTCTTATGTACACATCTGCCATGCTGGGCAGTGTGGGCAGAGAGACACAGAGAGAGAGAGAATAGGAGAGGGCACTGGCTTTAGGAGGCCAGGCAGATGCCTGCTTATACTGCCATGGCTGCCATGGTAATAGGCTTACAGTGTTTACTGCCCCCCAGTAGAGGCCTCGGGACCCTGAACCCCTCCTCCGTGTCATTCTCTGTCTTCTTCTCCTTCTAATGTAAATGACTCGCCGTATTAGAAAAGGAGGGAGGTGTTTTGTGCTTGCTGTTTTCTCTTTCTCTCTAGATGTGTGTAGGTTGAGTTCTCTGTGTGTAGGGTCAGGTTTATGGTGACAGTCTTTTGGAAATAGCCTTTGGCTGTGAAGGTTCTGGTGGGCTGGCTCATTTGGATGCCTATAGAACTCATTAAAGCCAGAAACATACTCTACGGTATTATGCAAATACAGGTCAACGAACTCCAAGTATGTGGTCCCATTATACATATACATGAAGTGTGTAATTTCTTTGCTACTAGTGTCACCAAACCTAACTACAAAAATAATGACTGTATCAAACAGATTCTTTAACAATCCCCCCATCTGCCATTGGTTCGTTGGATCCTGTCCTGTGCTTGATTAAAGGGATAGTTTGCCCAAAAATGACAATTCATTTACTCACTCTTATGTTGTTCCAAACCTGTATGAGTTTCTTCCTTCTGCTGGACACAAAAGAAGATATTCTGAAGAATGTTGGTAACCAAATAGTTGACGATAACCATTGACTTCCATAGTATGGAAAAGCATACTATGGATGTCAATGGCTACCATCAAGTGTTTGGTTCCCAACATTCTTCAGAATATCCATTAAATATTTGGGTGAACTAATCCTTTTAATATTAGATTTGGCATGATTAAAAATCCTACAAATTTGTTGCATATGATATATGTGGTGCTACGTGATTAAAAAAAATTAATGTATTGTAAATGATGTGCCACATTATTAAAGCTATAAATGGTCAAATTCCTATTTCCATGCTTTATAATAAATTGTGTGTGTGTGTTGGGGGGGGTTAATTCTTAACCTCAGCTAACCGTTAACTGATTAGCCAGCTTGTTTAGCTAGCCATTTAGCCTCCTATAGCATACCTGCCACTGCTAAAAAAAGAAGACTTTTCTGATTATCTAGAAGAAGATATCACATGAACATCATTTTTGAACAGACATTATACTGTAGGTGGCTACCTCTTGGGGTGTATGAGGATTGTATTCTGGATATAAATCTTGCACAAAACCACAACCACAAGTGACTGATTGCGAATGATGCCAAATTTGTGTCAAGATAAGACATTTCCTGACATATTTATCTGATGTTTTCCTTTTCTGAGAAATATAAGGTAGAGGGAGGAAAGCCATAGAGAATACTAAAGTAAACTTGCTTTGGTGTGGTTGCACTATGTGAAACTGGTTTAAAATAATACAGAAAATATCAGCTGCAGATTTGACATATTTCTTAGAATAAAAATTGTAACATATCACAGAGGAGATATATGCAACAGAAGCAAAAACACTTTTATTTATCCATCAGTCATGTTCATGTTCTGAGATGCACATTATAAACTATAAGCTATTTTTATGGAATAGCACACAGAAAATTGCCCATACTACCTGACGGGCATCACTGAAATAGATGTCCTGAGATTTCACATCTGTAACTGTGACAGCTTGTCAGATATTCTAAGCTTTCCATACTGGAAAATCCATCTAAACCTAATAAGTGGTAGCTAGTTTCTTGCTGACCCAAGCTGGCTAGGTTCAGCTACCAGAAACCAGCTACCAACTGGTCCTACCAGTTCAAGGTGGTCAAGCTGGTTTTTGGAACGTGGTAGGCAGCTGGTCGAACAGCCAATGACAGATTGGGCTAACTAGTTTGGACCAGCTCGAAACCAGTTACCAGAGTTCAGAATTGCAGTCTTTGGGTTAGCTGACCTGTTTTTGGAGAGCAGGATTATGGAAGGAGAGGTATTTGGTGGCTACATCTGGTGGATTTTAGAAAATCTTCACCTGACAGCATCTTTAACTCGACAGAAATATCATATACATATTGCATAGACTAGTTTTTATAGCAGGGATATATTCATGGAACCATCATAGTACTCCTCTGAAAGTATGAGATGGAATTGCATGTGTGGGTGTATGTGTGTGCATATATGTCAGCATTTGAGGTAATGTGTGCTAAAATGCATATGTTTTGGTCTATAAAAAAGCAGGTGTAAGGTCCACGTAAAGTGGGGTTTCAAACAGGCTCAGCGCACCCATCCGCCCAGCTGTGCCTCTCTTTATCTCTACTTCCGGACCCAATCAACCAGCTTTTTCATGGTCTTCACCCTTTAGCTAGCCCTAAATCTCACCCTTACACACACACACACACACACACACACACACACATACCCCAGCCCATATACTATGGCCCATATCCTCTGCCCACTGCTGAATCCACACACACTACGCCAGAAGATCCTTCACTTTAAGACAGGAGGAAGCTTAGTGCCGGACCTTTTATCATGTCACTTTGCTCTTTAAAGAGCCATTCTGGAGAGCGCCTACATATCTCATTCATTTAAGACTCGTAAAGGGAGATTGTTGAGTTTATAAAGGGCTGCTTAGGCTGGGAAGCATTGTGTGGAAGGGGCCGTAAAAATCGATATCCCTGCTGGACAGGACAATAGAGGGCTCTATGGGTGCTTGGCAGGGAATAGTCGGGAGGACAGGGAACAAAGGTGTTTGGGTGAGAGAGAAAGTGATTGTGTGTTACAGGCAGAGGATTGTGATGGATGGGGGTGGAAGGTGTTTGCATGAGAGGAAAAGGGATTTTGTATGTGTGTGTAGGCCTGTTCAAGATTTGATCGAACTGAATGACAAAACAAATCTAATGCTTACAATGCCAATACTTATCACACTTATCATACTTAGGGTTAGAGATTTGAAGAAACCTTTAAGTTTTGAAATCCAGAGCATAACATACAATTTATGCTAATCCATGCTAATACCATTTATACTGAATTTTAAGGCTGGAATACATTCCAGAACTTTTGCTCTTTTTGCACTTTTTAAAGCCTGGAGGAGTCAGTGCTAGTCGCCGAAAGACAGTTCATACAACAGCAAATACTGGCCAGTCAGAGTTGACAGATGTCATAGTATATTAAACACAGACTCCATTTTTTAGCCTCAGATTTTGATTCCATCCAATTGGAGGATATCAAACATGTTCGATAATTTGAGCCAATTGTATCAGAATCAGTTGTTTATTATATGATACCCAGTTTTTCTCTGTAACCATTTACAAAGCCAGCAAGTGTATGATGCCTAGTGTTTTAAAAATCTGTTCAGGCTGTGTATTGTACCAGTGTTGTATTCCAGCATTGTAGCAGCAAGTTCTGTTCACATTTTAGCAAACAACCTAAACCAGCCCAAGCTGGTTTGCTGGTCCCACAGCTGGTGTTCAGATGGTTTAGGCAGACGCCAAGCTTTCCAGCCTGACCAAACTGGGACAGCAAGTAAGACCAGCAAACCAGCTCAAACTGGATTTATTTATTTATTTATTTTAGCAGAAATATGCCATTACATTTGTTGATGGAATGGAACAAAATTCTGTGTTTGATTCATAAGAGCATGCAGAAATGTTTTCACAAAGGCGATCAACATTTCTTAGAAGCTGTGAAACAACTAAAAGAACTATCCTTTTAAAACAAACTGAAACCTCTTCAAAGCTTTATTCTGCACAGCCTTTTCTGTGAACAACGCTACATCCTGACAAACACTTAAAGAGTGAGCAAACCGCAGATCTGATCCCAGAGACAATGATAGCATCAGAACACCTCGCTCTTATTTGTTCCCTGTTAAACGTCACACATCAAGTTTAGTCAACCGCAGCGGTGACAGTTAGTGGCATTTGCCTTTGTTTTGCTGCTGTTCTCACTCTGAGTGTGAATGTTCTCATGCGAATATGACATTGCTCTGTGCAAAAGCTGTAGTTGGTGTGCGTCCCCCCTACGCAACGTCCTTGGCCATCATAGGTGTGCTGCCGGTGTGCATGCTACCAAATAGTCAAAATCTGAATATCTTAACATCTTAAAGGGATAGTGCACCCCAAACAAACAAACAAACAAAACAAAACAAAAAAATCTGTTATTAATTACTCACCCTCATGTTGTTACAAACCCGTAAGACCTCGATTCTATTCAGAACCACAATCAAATGATTTGATTTGACATTTTTGGACAAAAAGGTTGAACCACTGATGTCACATGACTATTTTAATTATGTCCTTACTATGTTTCTGGGCCTGGGAACAGTTGCATTGCTGTCTATGCAGGGTCAGAACGCTCTCGGATTTCATCAAAAATAACTTAATTTGTGTTACAAAGATGAACAAAGGTCTTACGGGTTTGGAACAACACAAGGGTGAGTAATTAATGACAGAATTTTCATCTTTAGGTGAACTATCCTTTTAACTTAGGTACACTTTTACAAAAAGCACTTTGTAATAATGTCAAGTTCAAATTTTTACTTTCAAATATATTTTAAACCATGTTTTAATAATATCTTGCCATGCTTTAAAGTATAGGCCTACTAATTGTGATGCGTTGACTGACATACCAAACCACCAGTAAATACTTATATTTTAACTGCAGTGTGTTATTTGATATTACATTGAAAGTATAATGTATTTAAATGCATTATTTAATGTACTGTAATTCATCATACATACAAGTTTCATTGAAAATTATGTACAGGTAAAACTATATTTTAGTTCACAATAAATTATTGTCAGTACATTCAGCAGTACACTTTAACCATATTTTCGAGTCAATAGGATTAAATATGAACTATAAAGATGCACTTAAGTGGGTCCAATGAGCACTGTTAAGTTCAATTGCATTTAATATAAATTAACTATAATACATTTTCATTTAATTGTAAATAACATGCAATTAAGTGTCCAAAAACATTACATTAAGTTTACACGAAGTATATTCTTTCAAAGTTTATTATTTTAATAATAAGTACACTTTAAAAGTATACTAAAGTGTAGTTCTTTGCAAGGGTGTATATAAAATAGAGAGTGCCATTTGTAGCTCAATATTATAATAAAACAAAATGTTTCTTGCCTGTTATCACAGTTAGCTTAATTAGCAACATGCTAATGCCAAAGGTGACACTAGTAGTTTTGGAATGCTATTTGTATGCCACTGCCTATTTAGAGCATTCAAGTCAGTGCCAAGATTCTGCCTAAGAAGGCAGCTATCTTTGTAGACACCACTAGTTCCTAGTTGCAACAGAGCTTGTGTGTTTCTGTGTGAACACTGCACACTCATCTGAAGATCTCAGTTACTCAGTTAATACATGTTGTTGAGAGCATGTGTGTATTCAGGGACAAATGCATTTGTTTAAGTTAGCAGCTTCACAGGCTGTATCTACGTCAGAATGACAAGTACCTGTGTTTGTTTGAATGCAAAGTTTCCCTTTGACCTTTTTTTTTAATAAAGAAACAAACCACAGACAAACAACATTTTTTCTGTTTGTTTTAGCTAGATCTATTTCTTTTTTTTTAAATAAATTCTACCCCAGAGTGTGTACGTGTGTGCAGGCAAGACAAGCATTGGGGGTGCTGGACTCGATGATACCGGCGCTCCACTACGGTGTGAGTTACCCTGACATGAAAATAAGAGCCAGCCGATAGAACAAAGCAGGTAGTGTACTAAACTTGTCAAGTGCACAGTCCAGGCCTCACATTTGCAAACAGAGCAGAGAGTGAGGAAGCAAATATCTTCTCATCGGACCACACACACACACACAGCAAAGACCTTTAACTGTAAAATGTGATTTTTGTGGTGCCAAAGGAAGCCGATAGCTTCAGATAAATGAGGATTCTGTTGTTTTTCTATGGGCCACCTCATAAAATGTGTTAGCTGAACATGTGTATATAGGCGATGCTGCATACATGATGTGGGCTTTCACACACCAGAGGGAGAAGTGCAGCGAAGATAATCAGCTGAGTTTGCTAGGGCTTGTGACCGGGACCACAACACCAGTGTCATGAAGTTTGGACATGGAGACGCCAAATGCGGACCCACTACTTACCCGTGCCAGTTATTCCTCCTCCGCGTCGACATCTCGTGCTCATATTTCGGATTTTTCTTCCCCCGGTATCTCGGGTGCATACAAACTTCACTGGCATGTACAGATGAGAATGCAGATTAACTACCAGCTGCACACACACAACAACACATTCTGTGGGTGTGTATGCTTGCTGCAGTGGCTGGAGATGCAAGGTTTAGTGTGTATGAACTTCCTGTACTCACAGGTCTCTCTGAAGTGCAGCAAGGAAGAGTTGAGCATCACCAGTGTCCAAAATTAAAAGCGAGATGCAGAAGTTGTTTCTAGAACATAATGTTCTGAATGACTGAATGTGCTGGCATTTGATTGGTGCAGAAAGGAAGTACATGTACTGTACGTGACACCTCAGGCAGCAAGCATTTGTTTATGCATGCATACTTTCTATGCAGCATTGTTTTTATTAGCAAGCGCATGGAACAAATTATGCATGATAATGTGTTGCTTGCAAAAACAAAAAACAAAAAACAATTATTTAGTGTAAAACATTATTGGGAGACAGTTGAAGTTGAAGATTACATCACAGTTAATGTGAGATATAATTAGTTTCAATTCTGTGATATAAAGTCAAAATTACTACGTTTTATTGCACTAGCTGATGATGCTGTGTTTACACTGGATATAAGCTGCATGATGCAATAAATAAATAAATAAATAATCAAAGAGGAACTATTATAATCATCGATACTGTCTTTACTGTAACACTCTGCATTGAGACATCGACAGTAAACTAAAAATAAATTATTTGGTGCGTATTATTATCTTATGCTTATTGAACAATGGTAATTGGGAGATAAAGTTTAAAATTATGTCACAATCAATGTGAGATATAATTATGAGAAATACAGTTGCAATACAGTGATTTAAAGTCAAAACTAATAAGTTTGATCGCACGCGGCATGACGTGACGACAATAGTCGCGCGCTGTGTAAATAATGGGCGAATTCCTAACAGCATCACATTACTCTCTGAGTAGATACATCTTTTGAATAAGTAATTACTTAGTGACCATTAAAAAGTACATTCTATATAATATAAATGTGTGTAGTATGAATGTAATCTGGATGTACTACATTTGTCATGTTGTCATTGCCATGCTTCACTGCCATTCACAAATCCTCTCCCGTGGCCTCATGGGATAGTGAAGAATAGAATCTTGCCAGAAGTAGTAAGTCATTCAGGGACTTTTTGCTTACTGCATTATGAATACTGTGAATTCAGACATGATACGTTCACTTTTTTTTTTTTGTCTACAGTATAGTGGGGAAGTATGCAATTTCGGATGCAGCCTTCATTTTTGCTGCCTTTAAGTGCACTTCAGAAAGGGGATGCCATTTGTAGGGGCATTCCAAATGAAAATGAACAACTGAATCTCTCCACAAAGGGCCAAGTCTGGTAGTGATGGGTACATGCGATGGTCACTATAAGGATGTAAGATTATCGTTTATGGTCATGTGACCCAGTTGAAGTTCTTGTGATTCATTTTAATGCTAGATGGTGGGGGAATTTCAGTTAATGTATAACAGAATAATTCAAGTTGTTTTGTAATATATTGCACACATTTTTATCATACATTTCATTTTTTGGTATGAAGTATGTTTAATAGAAGATAAGTTAAATGTGACTACCAGCAAGATCTAAAGAAGAGACAGTAAGTATCATAAAGTTGAAATTGATATCACTTTGCAACACTTACATTGTTTCAAAATATATTGTTTTAATAAGCATTTCCTGCTGTAAGAACAGCTCATGGGCTGATGGATGACGCACTGCATTGTCATGGTAACATTCCAGGTGAAGATAATGAGGAAATTACATTACTTTCCCTCTTTGTGAAGTGTGTTCCAAACAGCTACATTTTGACACGCAAGTGCCCTGCTCCCTTCAAAGTCACCACTTGAGGGTTTCTGTCCTTCAGAGTGAGTAGGGCATAGGGATGCTCACTTACGATTGGAATTCGCCCAAGTTGTGACAGTAGAGGTTGTGGTCTTTTGTCACCTCCCATGCAGGCTGTCATTGGTTCGAGTTACACTCAGGGATGTGTTTCCTGAAAGCATCATTAGCCAACTATGGTCTGTATGAACATAGTTAAACGATTTGGCGTTTCCCGAAACCATAGTTAGGCCTACAACGAACCTTCGAAAAGTTGTGCATATTTGCGCGATTTAATCAAACATCTTAAAATAAAGCAAAATGAAAGTAGCAAAGTAGTCCTCAGATGCCATATTCATTATTTACAACAATATGACATTATTGTGATCTCAAACTGATTAATTAGCAGAAGTGATCCCTCCACCACCTGCATGATGTCATCATTAACGTCAGTCTTAATAGATGAACCAACATTTTTTGAACGACGAACGTGTGACAAAGTTATTACAGTTCTGCTGACATACATTGAATTGTAGTGTTTAAGT
This sequence comes from Sinocyclocheilus anophthalmus, assembly GCA_018155175.1. Classification (NCBI taxonomy): domain Eukaryota; kingdom Metazoa; phylum Chordata; class Actinopteri; order Cypriniformes; family Cyprinidae; genus Sinocyclocheilus; species Sinocyclocheilus anophthalmus. Next base: position 114,777 of record JADLZN010009065.1, read on the forward strand.
CATTTATGATGTGTGTCCAGAACACGCGCAGTGGTTATTGATTTGCTAGGCTGTCACGAGCCTGTATATTATTACATTGTGTAACTTGTTGGGAGTTATGAAATTCCATTGCCTATCCTCCCCCACCGTTCCATACCTCCGTTTCGCTCTTTTTGTTCAACCATTGTAACCTCTTTCCTTTTCTTTTACTTTGACTACTGTGATATACCTCCCCCGTCCCCCCCTTTTTCACCCCCTCCCCCTCTTACCCGGTCCCCCTTCTTTAACTTCGCCATGTTGTCCAGTCGTTCTTGAATCTTTCTTACACAGACCATATGCTAAAACTGTACACCACATGTCCATCCTTGCACCATGTCCCACTTCTTCGTCACTGTTGCACTTTCAACCTATATCTGGGAATCCGCCATTCTTGTGTAGACCTTGCCTTCCCCCTAAGAGCAATTGGGGCACAAAGCTACGTTGATGCACTGAACCGCGTAGTTTCCGAACATAAGACCTGACTCTATGGGAAGCTGGTCTAATCTCCGCAAAGTTTGCCCTTATACAATGCACATAGCTTGCGATTACACTTTGGTATTTTGTGTATATATGCGGTCTGCATGTGGACGTCGGCCTTTCAGGCTACTCTTTTTTATTCCTATCTCTAAGGCACTGTCCCCACCCCTCCTCTCTGCATACTCTCCTACTTGAATCTTTCAACCGCACTCTCTCCCCTTACGAACTGCACATTTCCCCATTGCAATCGCGAGATGTCGGCTCCCTTCAAGAGCCAAAGAAGCCCACGTCACCCCTCTCGTTATTCGAGTCTGAACGGGCAGAATAGCGGCTCTCACATAAAGTCAATTGGTACCTGCGCTGTTCGACCTACAAGACAACCACTGGCGCTGTCTCGCAACCGTGGGCCTAAATCTCAGCCAACTGACGTATGCAGCAATTAACCTAAACATCACAATAGTTCAGGGACTTTCGCCCTCCAGAAGTTTGCATTCTGCAAGTGAACGACACCTTGTGGTGCCATCCCAAAGAGGCACAAAATCACTCTCACAGATGTTTTCCTCTTCCCAGCTGGTGGAACGACCTGCCTAACTCAATTCGAGCAGTCTTTAGCAATTTTCAAAAAAATGTATAAAGACACATCTTTTTCACCAGCACCTGACTAATTAATACTAGCACTTACCTGTTCTATTCTATTCTATCTATCTATGCTATTCTATTCTCTCTAATTTATATAAAAAAAAGAAAAAATCCCCTTGCTAGTTGTACTTTGTGCTATTGGTTAGACCACTGAGACTTGTCACAGCAGTATACTGTTGCTCTCTTGTTGGTCTGATTGTTTCTAGTGTTCTTCTCATTTGTAAGTCACTTTGGATAAAAGCGTCTGCTAAATGGTTAAATGTAAATGTAACAGCAGACGAGTGGAACCTGTGTGTGCAGGTCCAGTATCTACCAGTAGGCCAATGCTAACAGGGTAATGCTAGCCAGTAAAACCTTGACCGCTTGACTCAAAGAGAGTAATATTTTTATAGTGCCACGTACCACAGTGTTTACAATTTTAAGGGGAATCAGCATATGAATGGCTTACTTATAGTTGTCTGTGCACATTAAGCTTGGATAAGAGAAAGTATTTTAACAGAAAAATCCGTCACCTTTTAGTTTTCTATCAATTATTGATTTAGTTATATAACTTAGAACCTGTTCATTCATTATTCACCCACAATCCATTACTTTGAATAAAGGCTTTGGTAAATAAAACAATGCATATTTATTATTTATTCCCAAAAAAATGTACACACTTAAAATGAAAATCATCTTTCCATGATCTCATGGACCAGCGTCTGAACTCCGAAACCCCAGACACTCGGAGTGGGTGGGGGTCTGCAGTGGTTTTGGATGGGGTGGGGGGAATGCTGGCATGAGAATGCACCTGTACCACAGAGAGAGAAATGCTGTTGCGCTTAACCAGAGTTGGCAGTACCTCGGCTTGATCTGCTCTCTGTTAACAATATAATGGCCCTATGATCCCATTAGCGGCTGGACCATGTTAGAAACAGAAGAAGGAGGGGCTGCACATCCTTAATACAGCATTGCCAAACATCTCTGATTCAACTTTCTGATTCAACAATCACATCACACACGCTATAGAGATGAGTCTAACAGAGGTTCATCTACACAGTTCAATGGAAGTAATGCAGAATATGCAAAAACAAGTGTGAAGACTTGCTAAGGAAATATTAAGTATTAAATGTGTCACTCTTTTGACAGGACTCCAGCTAAGAGGGGTCATAGGGGCCAGACACCTGGAAACAAGCTGCTGCAGATGTAAAATATAATAGATAGACAAACAGTAGACAGACAAACAGAGCTTCAAAATGTGTCACTGAATGCCACAGTGTGAAAAGACAAGCCACACATTCCTGGTGCTTAATCAGTGCGATCAGTGCCTTCTGAACACTTTATTGCAGCTTTGAGGTATGCATGTACCATTCAGAAGTTTGGGGTCCGTAAGAGGTTGTTAATTTGTTTGTTTGTTTTTAAAATACATTGATACTTTAAAATAAATTGAAAGAGAATGGTGCACAGAGGCTTTATAAGACCACTTTGTTCCATTCAGGTATGCCACACCCACTTTTTATGATCCATCAGTTAACAATGGATACAATTCCTTTTTATTTATTTATTTTTGTCCTGTTTCACTTTGAAATGCATGAGATGATGGAAGTAAAATGGGGTTTTTAAGTGACAGACATACACACATGAATGCAAACTGTCCTATAGCACCACATAACAGTATGCCAAGTCAGTTGTAATAGCACATCTTGTCTCAAGTGACAATCCCATGATCTTATGCATGAGTGTGTGTTTGTATGTAAGCTGTTTTGTACTGATGTGCATGTACATGCAGTATAAGCATGTATGTGTGTGTGAACAGGGTGCTGGTCGACCTCGAGGATCAGAGCCACAGCTGCAGACACAGTAACCCAAGCTCTGTCTGGAGGCACCAGTCATCCAATCCATAATCCATCCGTCTCTCTCATTCTCTTGCTTTCACTCCCCCCTCCATCTCTCTGACAGGCTGTGACCTGCATCCGTCCCACGCAGCACTCCTCTCCCCTGGGTCACCATCCACCCCCCTTGTGGGACACTGTAATTTAATATGGGTAAGCAAAAGCTGCTGTAGCTGCAAGTGAATTCATCACCACCACGCAACGCACACACACACACACACACACACACACACACACACAGCAAATTGACATTTCCCATTAGAATGTCCTTTCAAGAGCACAGTGTCATGCTGTACAACCTTTGTAGCCTGTTGTTCGAGGGGATTGTAAGGAGAAGGTGTGGCAGGAGTAAATTGGCATTATCTACAAATGAACCAATGAAAATGATTATATTTACATAATTAGCAAGTCCACATGTAAAGTATCTGCAGAAAAAGTTCTGCAGAATTCCACAGAAATGGAACACAGATCATTTGCAAAGTTCTATTTTGCTGCATGTTTGTTTATGAAATATATTGGCTAATGCTTTTTATAAGTAAAGTATACTTATGCAGTTGATGTTTACCTCCCCCAAAAGGCCATCAAATACATTCACATGCTGATTCCTGTGACCATTTGTGACCCTGGACCACAAAACCAGTCTTAAGTCGCTGGGGTATATTTGTAGCAATAGCCACAAATACATTGTATGGGTCAAAATTATAGATTTTTTTTATGCCAAAATCATTATGATATTAAGTAAAGATCATGTTCCATCAATATATTTTGTACATTTCCTGCTGTAAATATATCAAAACTTAATTTTTGATTAGACTTATGAATTGGTAAGACGTCATTGGGAAACTTTAAAAGGGCTGATTTTTATATTTGTGTGATTTTTTTGCACTCGATTTCCAGGTTTTCAAATAGTTGTATCTTGGCCAAATATTGTCCTCTCATAACAAACCATACATCTATGGAAAGCATATTCATTCGACTTTGAGATGGTATATAAATCTCAATTTAAAAAAAAAGTTGACCCTTATGACTGGTTTTGTGGTCCAGGGTCACATTTGAGAAAGAAGTGTATCAAATTTGGTGTACTGACTGTTCGCATTTTGCTAGTCATCATTTTAAAATCATAACCATTTATTAAGACAACATAGTGTATAGTTATTATTGTTTCCTATTATGCTCATTAAGGCTGCATTTATTTGCTATAAATATGATGGCCCATCACGCCACATCGCTGTCTTGAACTTGAGTTGCATGAGACAATCAGGATTTCCAAAAAAATCTAATTATAATACATCTATGAATGTGGTTTGGGATTGCGTTTGTCACATTTGTACAGAAACATGAAGAAGATTCTGAAAGAATATGCCAAATACCTTTTTTTTTGTTTTGTTTTTTGCTGAGTGGCCAAGACTAAAGAGAGTGTTTGGATACAGAGAGTGAAAAGGAGCAGAGCTGAGGTCTGAGGTGCTGTGAGTGTGTGTGGCTTCTGTGTCATTCCTCAGGGTCTATTTTTGCCTCCCGCGCTCTAAATCGGGCCTACTGGTCTATGTGGCTTCAGTGACAATTGCCATGACCCTAGTCATGACTGCGTGTGAGTGTATATGTGTATGTGTGACCCCTAGGCTGTCTGGCAGGCTGACTCAATGTGAGTCTATGATGTCTGCTGTTTCAACACCTGTCCATCTGCCCTGATGGCTATAAACAGAAACAGTGTGCATGGATGTGTGTTTGTGATGTCTGCTCTCACCTAGCTAGGTTAGTATACAGATGCTCAAGGAATCTGTTGTGTGGACAAACAACATAACATAGTTACACACACACACACACACACACACAGGTTTACATTTGTGAAAAGTGGGGACATCCCATAGGCGTAATGGCTTTTATACTGTACAGACCGTATATTCTATTGCCCTACACCAACCCTACCCCTAAACCTACCCCTTACAGGAGACTTTGTGCTATTTCAGATTTTCAATAGACTCCATTCTGTGTGATTTATAAGCATTTTGAAAAGTGGGGACATGGGGTAATGTCCTGAAAAGTCACCTTCTCCTTGTAATACCTATGTCATACCTTTGTCATTATACAAAATTTATGTCCTCATTTGTCACAAAAACACGTACACACACACACACACACGCGCGTGTGCACACACCCACACACATTACTCTAACCAAAACGCTATTAGCAGAGAGATGCCATCCTGTTTCCATGGTCTCGACAAAGAGTCTGTAAAGGTCAGAATATGTGCTGGTTTACTTTTCTTCAGTGAAGAAACGAGGAGCGAAGACAGTGTGTTTGTGTTAAACCATGTGCAGTGTGTGCCAAGAAAAGCTTTCCAAGTAAAACAGATGCATCACAAGAAAAACTGGCCCAGTTACTTTGCGAATACAAAAGCCTGAACCACACCAAACTAACAGTGCATTGGTCTGACTATAAAAGATAGAGATAAGATAAGATAGAGAGAAAGAAGGACAGAGAGAGCAGAATTATGAGAAAGACTTTCTATGGCCCACTTTCACACATAGATGACCACAGCGCCCCCTAGTGACAGTAAAGTCACACATGCAACAGGCTATTCAACAAATCAGGATCTCTTTAATATCTCTGCTGTTTTTCCTAGACAGCACTAAGATTACATAGAGAGAAAAGTAAAATTTTGTGTAGCAAGGACAAATTAAATTGATCACAAGTGACTGTAAAGACATTTATTGAAATAAAGGTTTCTTTTGAACTTTCGGTCCATCAAGAAATTGTGAAAAAAATGTATCACTGTTTCTACAATAATATTATGCAGCACACATGTTTTCAAGAGTGATAATAATAATGTTTCTTGAGCAGCAAATCATTATGATTCTGAAGGATCATGTGACTCTGAAGACTGGAGTAATGATGTTGAAAATTCAGCTTTGCATCCCAGGAATAAATTGCATTTTAAATATGATATATATTAAATATAAAACTTGAAAAATATTATATTTCACAATATTACAGTTTTACAGTATGTTTGATCAAATCAATACAGCCTTTCAAAAACATTATACTTTTAAATAATATATTTTTATAACATTGTATTTATGAATATATTAATCAATAAAAGATCAAACAGAAAATTATAATTTATTTTCTCTTAGTGTATAAGAAAATATATTCAAATTTAAGGGATTCTTTTCATCCTACTAAAATCAATTGCCTGTTTTGTTTGAAAACGTCAAAGTTCTTTGATAGAGTGACTATTTGAAAACAGTATAGTTCAGTACAGGTAGTGTAAGGAATTAGCAAAGTTTGTGAATACGCTCTCTGAATGGCGTCCCCCCTCAGTGGTCAGTGACTGGATACTGGCTTGGCAGGAGATGCCCCCCCCTGTCGCAAAGTTTACTGTCGGCCCACTGGGCCATTTGAAAAAAGCAGAACCCTCCAGACAGACAGACAGACACACACACACACACACACACACACACACACACACACACACACACACCATAAACTCATAAAATCAATAACAATCACAGCTTCCCAGCAACCTCTCCTGTTCCTTTGCTCTGAGAGGAAATGAGAGGGATCCGACTGTGAGTCCAGCTAACTTTGCGGCTACAACCCCTACCTTGATTAATTTTATTCAGTTCATCCTCCTTCTCGTCTTCCACCTCCCTCCCACTCTCACTTTCTCTCCTCTTTTTCTCTGCCATTCTTTTTGAGCTCTTCTAATCCAATTTGGTAGGCGCTGGACGGTTTTTAGGCCGTGGTGTCTCTTGCCCCCGCTGGGCTGAGTTTCCCTTGCTTGCCCAGCTGTCAGGAGTTATGGAGGGGGCAACAATGTGGCCCGAGGAGCTGTTCCCTACGACACTGAAAGGGCCTCATTGTCCAGAATCTCCATCAGAGCCATTAATTATGGGCTGGAGAGCATGTCTCTGACTTAGAAATTAATTCTCCCTCTCAAACACACACAATCACACACACAGGACAATCTGACCACTAGCCAGAATCTTCACACTTCAGAACGCCTTAACACCCAAACAAAGGCACAAACAAGGATGGTGGAACCAATAAAGGGGCAGATGATGCGATTTTCTTTGGAGTGTTACAAGCTGTTCGTGAATAGATAAGATCCCTTAAGTTGCAAAGACTAAAGTCTCAAACCCAAAGAGATATTCTTTATAAAAGTTAAGACTAGTCCACGCCCTCCTAAAATGCCTCATTTAAACATGCCCCCACATGTCTACGTCACGATGTGGGAAAGATTTGCATAACGCCACCCAAATGTTCACACAAAGAAAGAAGGCGTAACTTTATTGTTGCTGCCACCGCCACCGCCGCCGCCATGTTGTGAAGACGCTGTGTGTTTCGTTGTGAAAGCGAAAATACTTTGTTTGGTCTTCCAAAAGTGGACACGACTAGAAATCAGTGGTTAACAACACTGTTCCAGAACAGTTCAAACCCAAATATCCAGATGTGTGCAGCATATTTTATGGAGGACCGTTTCCTGAGCCTGGGAGAGTAGACTACAATGCCGGAAGTTCTGACTCACAGACTGTAAGTACATTTTTTAAATTTAAAGAATTTGCCACTGACGATTCAAACGCAAGTTTTGGGCAGTGAGAGTAGTGCTTTTTGTCATTTCTCGATTCACAACTGCAGACATGGTTTTATGTTTACGCGGCGCGATACAACGCAACGCGTAAAAAGACAGTATAAGTCATTATAATCCGTAATTATGTCCCCACTGGTTGCAACAAATACCTTGTTTATAATGGGTTTTAATGTTTATGTCTAGTCGCTCCGGTCGAGACAAGGCATCACAGTATGATAAGGGGCATAACATTTCCGTCACACGCTTGAGGTATTCGGCCAATCACAACGCACTGGATAGCTGGCCAATCAGAGCACACCTCGCTTTTCAGACCGATGAGCTTTGTAAAAATCGACGCGTTTCAGAAAGGCGGGGCATAGAGGAGAAACAATAATGTACAGTATGTGGAAAATAATGTTTTTTGAACCTTAAACCGCATAAACACATTTCATTACAGCAAATACACAAAATAATGTTCTTTTTAGCAATATCATATGACCCCTTTAAAGTCTTTTCCAATCTTTTTATGAGGTTTTTTTTTGCTTTTAATCAGTTAGCCAAGCAGTGAAGTGACAGGAAATGATGAGGAGGGAAGGATCAGGAAGTGGCCCGAGCCGGAATCGCACTCAGGTCGCCCACACATATGCCCACCAGGCCGAGTTCTCTAATGGAATTCTCCATTCTTAGAGTAAATATTTTCAGATGTATTCTGTTTACATGGGCATATTCACTGCTCACACAACTCACACAAAACACAATGGGAGGCCTGATACTGTGATAAGCCACAAATAAACAGTTTGGGATCTGGAAATAATGCGGGACAGAAATGTGACTTAATTTGCCTGGCGATTCACCTCTTGATTTTATCAGGCGCAGCATAAAACACATTTTACTCGCCCATGAATCGTAACAGCAGTTTACATTTAGACAAAACAATCTCTATCCAAAATCTGATGTGTTACAAATAATGTACAGCGTTTTTAGCGCAAATCACCTGAATGGTTCACTGGCATATAAAAACCATGTATTGGGAAAGCAGGCTAGCATATAATCATTTCATTTTAACGTAGTGAAGATCCTGAATTATAGAGATAAAGTTAAGTGAAAGCGTTCTGCCATGTCGCAGTGGTGCTTTTGTTGGAACCAGATATATTATGAAAATATAAAAATTAAGTGCTTCCTGGTCCATTACCTCTGGATTTGGATCCAAAACCAATAGGGGGGGGGGGGTGGGTTTATATTCAGTCTCACTGCCGGTGATATTCCGCTCTCTTCAGCTTTTTCTAAATACAGAGTAATACAATGCAGCAGTTTTGTTTAATTTTATCTCAGTTCCACGCGCCAAAATTAAAATGTACTTACCCTCAGGCCATCCAAGATATAGATGAGTTTTGTGTTCTTTAGTGGGAACAATTTGGTAGGATTAGAATTGCATTACTTGCTCATCCAATGATCCCTCTGCAGGGACTGGGTGCCATCAGAATGAGAGTCCAAACAGCTGATAAAAACATCAGAATAATCAATAAGCAATCCACACCACTCCAGTCCATCAATTAACATCTTGTGAAGTGAAAGGTCTTCTCGTGTTTATATCCAACAAATCCATGGACTAAGGCAACCCTTTAAACTGCTACTTCTATCTCAATATGAGTCAATAATCCATATACTACTTTTCCATTGCAAGTAAAAAGTCCATCCCTGTTTTACTGACGTGATTCAGCCCTGCCCTACACCATTGTATTTTTCAATCTTCCCTTACAAAATTTACCCTGTTTTACTCAAACAACCGAACCCCCCCCAAACGTACTAGAGGTTAACCATAGGAACTTCAAATGATCCATTTTGCAACATTAACCATATTTAACCATCGTATTTATAGTAAATCTGTGGTTATACAAATGGTAATCAATACACCAAAAAACACAGTTACTACACTATTCTCATATAATTTATAACAATTCTTAATTTCTTTTCGTCAGGGTTGGCTATTAGAAGTAAAAGTATTGGAAATACCTTTGCAGCTATATACTGTACATTTAACAAACATCTGATTGCCCTTCCAAGCTACGAATGAGTGACGTTTAGATGAATATGTAAATATATATAATAATAAATAATGTCAAACAAAACATTTGTTAGCCGAACCACACACTGCACGCAGCACACACACTATTCCACGTCGTACACACACACCACAGAAAACAGCAGTTAGAAACAATCTGATCATAGCGATCGTGATATGTTTGCACCAGATCTGCAATTCACTGGCATCATGTCGACAGATAAGGTAATTAAAATTACACTGTTGTCTATAGTCTCAAATATTATAAAGTATATTTGCAACTATAGACTATATAGATTGAGCTATAGGGAGCTGATTGAGATGCACCCTAACTTCAAATGTCATATTGAACACACTACTTTTAGAATTATAAAACAAAGTACTTGCCATGTGCTTTAGGCATACATACAATAAGTGCACTTGTTTAAAGCATAACAAAAGATTATCGCGATAAAAAAGTGTGGTTACACTTTATTTCGATAGTCCACTTTAGACATTCTACTAACTATAAGTATACTTCTTGTACTACTGTCATACGTACCTGTTTACCTCATTCTTATTTATGACCGGGGCTTTTGCAACACTACATCTACTACTCTCAGAGTAGACTTAGGGTAGGTTTAGGGTTAGTATAATGTTGACAAAGAAAGTGTTAGAAGATATTAAGCAGACAGTCTACTAATACTCTACTCACTGTTAGTTGACATGTAGTTGCAAAGTTACTTACTGTTAATAGAATGTCTAAAGTGGACTATCGAAATAAAGTGTTACCAAAAGTGTTCCTTTTAAAATGTACTTTAATATAAAACTTTTAATTTTACATTATTAGAAAGTGCAATTTTGTTTGCTCTTTATTGTAGTATAGACAGCTTTGCTGATATTAATGTGAGGGATGTAGTTTGTAGTGTCTCATTGGAGCATGTGACCCACCGCAAACATTTATTTGCTTTGCAGCATGTAAGTTTGTAGCATAAAGTGAAATGCATGTACAGTAGATATAAACATTAAAAACTAGTTTTAAAAGAGAAAGAGAAACAAAAACAGACACAGACACAGACTGGGGAAAATCCCTGCTTGATTACAGGAAATCTTTTCTTTCCCTCATTTTTCCCTTGCTTTTTTTCTCCCTCTTTCTCTAATTCTGGTGTTGGCCGTCCTTTCCCTCTGAGAGTTTGTTATGTAACATATTTCCACCTCTCTCCCTGGTCTGGCCATCAGTGTGGCCCACCTCCCTCTCTTTTCCCTCTCAGCCTTCAACAGCTCGTCAGCTGTGACATATTTCCAGCCTTGGATCTGCGCTGGAGAGCAGAGAACGGGTCTCATAACTGTGCAAGGCCTGGTTTTCCTCGGCCTGGCTCTTTGTGCAATCCTTTGCCTCTCTCTCTCTCATCTTCCACCTCTTTCCTTTCATCTCTGCAGCCAACAGGCCAATGCTTTAATGCCAGTGTCCCTTTTGCTGTCAGCTCTGGTTGTTACATCATCGTGTGTGTCATGCCCCCCCCCCCCACCCCCCCCCCCCCCCCCCCCCCCATTACCACTTGGTGGTGAATTGGAGGGGGGCGCAGGGGAAGGGCTCCTCAGCCCTGGCATGCAAGTGTGGCTCCGCAGGGTAAGACTCAGGGCAGTTATGTCAGCTTGGTGCTCTCATGGACAAAATATATTTTAAAGGACAGAGAGAAAAGAGGCACCAGAAGGCACAGTGATATAATGAGAAATTAATGCATTATTAAAGCCAATTTTGAATTCCACCAATTCTAATCACCGATTTAACCACATATTCAGGATTAGAGGGGGCCAAACATAATAATTTAAGACCATTGAAAACTCAATATGGTTGAATATTGGGAGGCGTACATGTCCACTTCATTTACCTTTCAAAAGTTTGTGGTTGGTAAAATGTTGACTGTTTTTAAATTAAGTTTCTTATGCTGAACCAAGGTTGCATTTATATGTTAAAATCATCCAGGAACCCTATTAGTACAATTTAATCTTAACTGTTTATTTTATTATATTTTCAAATGTAATTTATTTTCGTGGTGCCTACTGCTAAGCTAATTTTCGAATATTACTCTCACTCTTCAGCTGTCCACATGTTCATAGGTCTCAGAAATTATTCTAATTATGTGCATGAGGTTGCGTGCTCAAGAAACATTTCTTATTATTATAAATGCTGAAAACAGTGCTAACCTGTTTAAATAGAGTTCAAGTTCTTTTGCAACATTATAAATGTCTTTACTGTATATTTTGATCAATTTAACACATTCCTTAATTCATTTAATACAAAATACTAATGTCTTACTAATCACAAATAATTTAATGGTTTGAAAAGAAATATATACATTTCAGCAGTATATATTTCAATATACTGTACCATAATACCGTATCCCACAATGCCCTTGACTTGTCCATCTATTTACAGTGTGATAAATGATTTTTGATTTTCAAGACTCATTATGTGAAATGCCAAAAGTTGTTATATTTTTTGCACAAAAGTTATTGAATTGCTAAATAAATTTGTATTACTTCCAAATAACAACCACACACTGATGTGATGAGGTGATGTAACACAAATCTAGCATGCATATTAGTGTGTGTTAACTATGGATTGATGCAGACAGTTTCACTATTAAAAAAAATAGTCTGTAACATATAATGTGTACCGTGCGGTATTCAGTAAGTACAGCAAGTTAGCATTGCATTCTGAACAGGTGGTTACATTTTTGTGAAATGTGAAACAAATGGTGATGACCCAAATGGCCAGAGTAATGTCCAGTGAGTATAAGAAACATGTGAGAACTTATTCCACACAAGAAAAACATTGTTCTCATGTTTCCAGTAGAAGAAAAAAAATACACGTCTTTTTAAATCAAACTAAATATTTCTAATCACTCAGGTCAGATAAAGGAAGATCCCTTTATCTGTGCCTTTTGGTTCAATTATGCGCCTTTTGTGTCAACTGTATGTGTGTGTTGCGTCTGTCGATGTCGTGTCATAAGGTCACACTGTAGGGGAGGTGTGAAATACTGAGTGATGATTTTAATGTGGCTCTGAATTCTCACGCAGCTATTTTAATAACATGTGGGATTTATGATATGAGTTACTGCGTCATTTGCAGGTTATTAAATTTAATTACAAAATAATATTTACATAACACAATGTTTTATTATCATTCATGAACTGGGAGTTGAGGAAATCTCCCAGTTGACTTGCAGAGGTGCAGTCTGGGATGGAAAGCTATGTGAAAGTAAGTTTGGGATGTTTCTTTGGGACTTTCTTTTTATGTTTTCCTGTCTTTCTGTCTTTCTCCCTCTCAGAAAAAAAATAAAAATAAAATAACACCATGACTTAGTTTTAATGTTGCAACCAAACAACTCCCACACTAATGCTGATAATTGAAATCATGTTTAAGCAGTAAATGAGTTCACAGTCTTGCCGAAAACAGAGTGCAAATTAAATCCTGCAAGTGTGGATGTGGGACAGATGGAGTTTGGGTGAGACTTCAAACCGAGATCTCAAACAGACAAAATATGTCAGACATCACAGACAGTCTACAGGCCTTAGTGTTGGTGAGAGGGCACAAACTTGGCTTTAGTTTGGACAAAGCATTGGATTCACCTAGGCACAGTCTTTACAGGCTCAAACAGAATATGTAGCTTTTAGCCACATTTTCAGATGTGATTTAGAGGGAAACTCAATGCAATTGATTTAAACATGGTAAAAATGGAGCTGAGATGACAGGGTGCTGGTGAATCTCTAATTAATGAGATTAATTAATTAACATATACATCATGTGCCGATTAAAGATAAAGTTATTATTAAAGATAATAGTTATCATGTTGATTTAGAAAAAAAAAACACTGAATATACATTACAAAAAGGTAGCTGAAATATAAGTAGCTTTAGAAAGAAATATTTTTTAATTAAACATAAAAAAATACAAATAAATAGGCTAGTGAAATATACAATTATTTTTAAAAAGAAACGATACTCTAAATATAAAAAATGCGCCAGTAGGTGGTGAAAAATCCCTGTCTTAAGTGAGTAATTCAATCATTAATTCAATCGATTCGTTCAAATGGCTGATTCATTAAGAAACGAAGCAAGTGACTACTTTTATGAATGGTTCACTGAATCATTGATTTACTCGATTCATTTAAAAACGTGGATTGATTCATTAATGAAACACGGCTGTGTGTTGATCTGATACGCTCAACAGTTCTCCTAGGGCTTTATTTTCATTAGTGAAATTACTGACAACGTGTATAAAAAATTTATTTATTCACACCTTTACCTTTATCTTCATTTTTAGGTAAAAACTTTTATGTAACCTATTTTTGTCTTTCTAAACACCAATGATGATTCTGAAAAAACAGTCCAGTGTTTAACTAGAGCACATGCAGCATGCTGATAGTAACACTGCAGCTTTCACGCGCATCTGACTGACAGAACCGCGCGCTTGTATTTCAGCGGTCCTTAATTTTAAGATATTTTAGCAATAGTTTGCTCCATGAAATTCCGTTCAGCAGCATAAGTTGAAGACGGTAAACTTTATCACTCGACTAAATATAAGAATACGGTTGAAGAATAGGCTACAGCACATTCAAAGACGTGCATTTAAGGTGTTCTTGCTCAGTCCAAGCAATAAATGCATGTCTTTGAATGTGCTGTAGTCTATTCTTCAACCGCTCAGGTACTGTCAATACGACCCATTTCAGGAGTTGCCAAAATTATATTTTAAAATCAGTTAGGGCTATAGAAATGCATATTAATATTTACAAGTAAATCTCCATATTATGCTAGGCTAGCCTTCTTTCTATCTGACCCCCCCTACATCTAGTTTTGACAGCCATCAGGGGGGTTAAAGCCTTCTTTAGGGGGGTCAGACCCCCCCAACCCCCCCGTAATTCACACCCTGCATATAATGGGTTTTATAGCGCTATCCTGTTTATGCATCAGGGAAGAGCTGCTGGACTTGTAGCGGTAAACGAGGATTTCAGTCGTATCATACTTTGCATTTAAAAGCGCAGGACAAAAGCGAAGCGTCCTCTCTCCTGCCTGACCCTTTAATACATGGCAGGACCAAATCCACAGCCCGATGCAAATGAGTGCGTGCAATGTTAGTGCTAGCAAACAGACACAGGCACTGACTGCTAATGAGATGGATATGCTTCCCATTGCTGCTTGTTTTGGGAGGTTTGAGCCATGGAATTAATGACTGCCACATTCCTACAGGCAGGGTGCAGGCAGCTATGGAAAAGACAAAGTGAGCCGAGCGACACACTAATTCACCCTTGGGTGGAAGGGGTAGAGAAGCCTTTTCAACTCTAGAGAGTTCTAGAAATCTTCTGTGCTTGTCTAAGTGCTGTCTGTTTGTGTGTCGTATCCATTCAGGTGCATAGTAGGATATTTTCATGAATATCGCCATGAATATCCATAAATATATCTAGAGACTGTATCTTTGATATATTTTTTACACTATATGTCAGATATTTAGGCCTACATGAATTTACCACACCACAAAAAATAATAAAATAAAATAAAACAAATAAATAAATAAATGTTCCTGTTTAAAGACACTTAATATTCAATAATATTATCAATCTGACTGCACTGACACTATCGGATGAGAACAAAACTGGAACTGAATTGAGCTGGATGATGAAACTATCTGAATCAAATTCTTTTCATAATTGATGAATTTTGCAACATCGACACTGCTATTGAACTGATTTGGATGGGAGTGAGGTTTAAGGGGTGAGTGTAACAGAGGCCAGCGTTCGGTGTCTGTTGCTGTAAACCTCACTCTCCTGATCTCAAGAGGTGCACTAGCGACTGATGCTACAGGCTGTGGTCTTTAGCCTCCTTTGTTAGTGCACCCGCCTCCCATGCCGGCAACCCAGGTTCAAGTCCTGCTTGGAGAGGGTGTGAGTATGACCAGGGTGGGGGATTGTACAAGGAACCACAAAAACAAGTATTTAATAATATCTTGGGTGAATTATTGGTGTTTTACTGCCACTAGTGTTCATTTCAGCTTAAAGCTATAGTGAGTTGTGTAGGGATGCCACCTAATAGTCTACAAACCTTTAGTCGACAAGAAGAGGCTTGGTCGACCACAATTTTATTAGTCGCAGAAAAAAAAATCCCCAGGTAATGCACGGACAAGATCGTAAATGCTGGATTTTGTGGTAATACAGTCATCCAAATGCTCACCTATAATTCATCGACCTCAAATATGGCTTATCATCTGAAATATGTAAGTAGTAGCAACTTTACATGGCCGCTCAATCTAATGTTAATCTAGAAAAATGTGCACTATTCAAGTGTCTGTGCGGAGTGTGAAAGCTGAACAGTAGCGCGCTCACATCATGACAGATGGTGGCGCCGGTGTGCACTTGGTCTTAGAATACTCCATCATTTTGGTCATACAGATAAGAGTAATACATCTTTTGTATCTGTAAAGCCTCTACGTTTATTTGTGTGCACTCACTATAACAACAAAACATTGCACTTTTGTAAAATATGTGAAAGCAAACAGGGTGTGCTTTCTGCCGTGTCGGCCTCTGTGAACTTGAGCGCGAAACTCCATGTATACTTCCCTTACAGACATGAAAAATATATCTATAGAGAGTGAAATGTCTACTTTCAAATGAACCAATTCAAATGGAAAACAAATATTCTCAGATTATGTAACCCATATAACACTTGCATGCAGGTGCATCCACTACTGTGGAGATGACGAGTCAGTGTCACCGACTTCATCTCTTAAGCCGAAAACACTAGTTTATCAATAGATTATTAAAATGTTAATGCAGTTTAATCTTACTGTTTTTCCCTGACACATTCATAACCATTACTTCTGCTAGTGTGCTGTGGCAAGCTTTATGTGTGCGCCTGAACTCTTATTAGGCTATGTAGGCAACTAAAGGTTCATTATCATGATTTAAATGGTTCATTAATAAACGTTCGATTAGTCGACTAATGCTTAAAATGAACGACTACTAGTCGACCAGAAAAATCTTTAGTTGAGGGCAGCCCTAGAATTGTGTATGGGTTTCTTTTTTGAGTTTTGCCGAAATGTCAGTAGAAGCTGGTTTTTATAATGAGCCTATGTTGAAATCTCATACACCGGTATAACAAAATTAGTCAAACAGCAAGAACAATTTCCATTTTGGCGAACTCTTTAAGTTTTGAACAAGATCTTTTGTAGTATTAGTTATTTTGTCTTGTGGAATATAATTCAAATTCATATAAAAAGACATTATTTATAGGAGCTCTCTACAATGCAAAACATGTTCTGCAATTATCTATGTAAACTTATGTAAACTCATGATCACAACTGTAAGTGGTTTGTGAGAGTGTTTCTAGGAGTTGATGTGGGACTGTTTGAAATAGGAGGGGGCTCTTTATGAAGCCAAATGCAAAAGCACACTCAGTCATTCGGCATAATGAATGTGAAAAGCGCTGAGACCAACAGCGGCCTGAAAAACAAATCTCTCCCTGAGGGATGAGGAGTGCTTCCAGATTGACGTCTCAGGTGTTTCCATGTGGTTTGTGTTGACCCATTTCACCCTTCTCTGCATTGAATAATGCTGTGGTTTGGAGGGACAGTGAGTTTGTGACTAATGGGTGTCATACTCCCAGAAAAGGAAGCTATAGTCCACCTACAGCATATGTTCTCATAAAAACTTTTTTTTACCCAGCTATAAATATTTTTCACATACAAATAAATACACTGTGTGGAAACCCCCTTCTAATTCATGACTTTGGCTATTCCAGTAAAAAATAATTATGTGCTTCCAATTTTGTTGAAACAGTTTGGGGTGTCCCTATGCACAAAGTAATGTCCAAAAATATATAATTTACTGAGTCTGTTGTGAAAGAACTTAACTGGCCTACAAAACCCTAACCTGGATGACACTGAACACCTTTAGGAAGGCTGCAACACTGCAGGTTAAAAAGTTTAAACACCTGGTGGAATCATCAGCAAATGTTTTTGGTTACGTATGTAACCCTCATTTCCTGAAGGAGGGAATGGACACGTCACGTCGGTGACCGATGAATTGGGATCTCGCTTAGAGAGACCAATCCACTTTGAGTGTAAACTAAACGAGCCAATGCACATTGGCATGCGGTGATTCCATCCAGCTGCCGCTGATCACAGTGTGAGCATAAAAAGTTGCCGGTGCAACGCATACCAGGTTTTCGCTGAGGAGCCGAGCCGGTGACCCGGCCGCTAGGTTTGTTACCTACTGCACGAGACTTTCCTTTCAGTCGGTCACTCTCGACGTCACGTCAGCGACCGACGAATTGGGATCCCTACCAAAGTCCCTTCCAGTGTCCTGTGAGAGCCTCCTGCACCCCTTTTTGGTGTAGGCTGGGGCTCGCAACAAGAAGACCAGTCACTGTTGTTGTAGCACTACCCACTCAGTGAGACTGGATAATACTGGGAAAACGTACCCTTTCCACTTGGGAAGCCCCATCCTTCCCGAAGGAGGTTTCAGAAGCACTTACACATATGAACAACCGTTTAGGTGCATATGGAAGATTAGAGGTGATTATAACCCTCTTGGGAATGGCAGAAGTCTGCTGGGGAAACACGGGCTCTAAGGCTATACCGTGGACTTCACACATATGGGATCCACTTAGGTCTTACATATGGAACCCAGCCCCGTCCGGTCTACATTCCATCTCAAGGCTCGGACGGGACAAAGCAAAGCTAGGGCTGGGTCTGCCTCCTCCGGGGGCAGCGCTTGCAGGTTCACTACCTGATCCCTGAAGGGGGTAGTAGGAACCTTGGGCACATAGCCGGGCCGGGGCCTCAGGATTACCTGGGAGTCAGCCGGCCCAAACTCTAGGCATGAATCGTCGACCGAAAATGCGTGCAGGTCCCCTACCCTCTTGATGGAGGCCAGTGCAAGCAGGAGCAGATTTTGAAAGAAACTTTAGCTCGACTGACTGCAAATGCTCAAATGGGCCCTGCTGTAGTGCTGTGAGCACTAGAGTCAGGTTCCAAGAGGGTATAGAGGGGGGCCGTGTAGGATTTAACCTTCTCGCCCCCCTAAGGAACCTGATGACCAGGTCATGCTTCCCTACTGACTTCCCTTCCACGGGGTCATGGTTAGCAGCAATCGCAGCGACATAGACTTTAAGGGTGGAGGGAGACAGCCTTCGCTCCAACCCTTGCTGCAAAAAGGAAAGCACAACCCTGATCGGGCATCTCTGGGGGTTGAACACCACCACTCGAAAAACAGGTTCCACTTCAAGGTGTAAGCGTGTCTCGTAGACAGTGCTCTCGCCGAAGTGAGGTGGGGGGTGGGGGGTGTCAACTACCTGCTGGAGTAGGTCACCTAGAACCTCCACGTCCCATCCAGGGACCACAAGTGGAGATTCCACAAGTCTGGACGCAGGTGCCACACCTGCTAAGGAGGGGCTGTCACGAGGAGCATTAGTTCTGGGAACCAGGTCTGAGTGGGCCAGTAAGGCGCCACGAGCAGGACCTGCTCCTTGTCCTCCCTGACCTTGCACAAAGTCTGTGCGAGAAGGATCACTGGGGGAAACGCATACTTGCGCAGGCCCCGCTGCCAGCTGTGTGCCAGTGCGTCCATGCCGATGTTCCCTCGGTCAGGGCGAAGAACAAATGGCAGTGAGAGGTTTCTGGAGAGGCAAAAAGGTCTACCTGAGTGGCTCCGAAATGTCGCCATTCTCTTGGAGCATAGCTGTTACACTTGTCGGCCGTACGGTTGACAGACCCGACTGTGAAAATGGCACGAAGTGACCTCAGAACTTCTTACTCCAAAGGAGGAGGTGGCGGGCGAGTTGTGACATGTGACGGGAGTGCAGACCACCTTGTCGGTTGATGTACGCAACAGTCGCCGTGTTGTCCGTGCGGACCAGTTCATGCTTGCCTCGTAAGCGCCCTTTGAGATGGTTCAAGGCAAAGCGCACTGCTAACAACTCTAGGCAATTAATATGCCAGTGCAGATGGGGGCCCGTCCAAACCCCCGACACTGCGTGCCCATTGTACGTGGCCCCCCAGCCGGTGGTGGAGGCATCCGTGTAAACCACAGCATGCCTGGAGACCTTTTCTAAGGGCACTCCTGCCCGGAAAAATGCCAGGTCTGACCACGGGGTGCAGGTTTGGCGACAGGCTGTTGTAACTTGGACCCGGTGATTGCCGCATTGCCACGCCCACCTCGGGAATCGGCCATGGAGCCAGTGCTGCAGCGTTCTCATATGAAGCAGCCCCAGCGGTGTAATTGCCGCTGCAGCTGCCATATGCCCCATGAGCCGCTGAAGTAGTTTCAGTGGGACCGCTGTCCTGCCTTTGAATGAATTCAAGCAGTTCAGCACCGACCGCGCACGTTCCTCTGTGAGGCGTGCTGTCTGTTCGACCGAATCCAACTCCATACCGAGAAAAGAGATCCTTTGCGTTGGGGAGAGTTTGCTCTTTTCCCAGTTGACCCGAAGGCCCAACAGGCTGAGGTGCCTAAGCGCCAGGTCCCTGTGCTCGCACAACTGATCCTGAGACTGTGCTAGTATAAGCCAAACTTCGAGATAGTTGAGAATGAAAACACGCTGCTCTCTGAGGGGAACGAGAGCCTCCTCCGCAACTTTGTGAAGACACGGGGAGACAGGGACAGCCCGAAGGGCAGGACCTTGTACTGATATGATTGTCCTTCGAACGCGAACTGCATAAATGGTCTGTGGCGCGGAAGGATCGACACATGAAAGTACGCATCCTTCGGTCGATCGCTGCAAACCAATCTTGGGGACAGATGCACCTGAAGATGTGTTTCTGCGTCAACATGTTGAACAGTAACCGGTGAAGGGCCCTGTTCAAGACATGCAGATTGGTCATATCCCACCGCCTTTCTTGGGTACAATGAATTAAGGGCTGTAAAACCCCATCCTCATATTGGCTTGAGGGACCGGCTCTATCGCATCCTTCAACAGTAGGACTGTGACCTCCGCCCGCAAGACAGGACTATCGGCCACCTTCACTGTTGTGAAGCATATGCCACTGAACTTGGGGGGACGCCGGGCGAGCTGAATCGCATAGCCGAGGCTGATGGTCTGCAGAAGCCAGCGAGATGGGCTGGGTAGCGCTAGCCAGGCACCCAGATACCATGCAAGCGGGACCAGCGGAATCACCACTGTACCCGCAGTGGGGCAGTGAGGTGGAACGCAGGGACCCAACTCGGGTGGCTCATGGGCAGACCGAAGAGGGGTCTGAGTGTGCGGTGCAACGCTTACCTGGTTCCACGGTTTGGCAGAGGGTGCGTGAGCAGGGCCTTTGATGACGCTCTCGAACTGTCCGCTGCTGCCTGCTGGCGAGAGAGGAAGATGAGTGTGGTCCGTCCGCAAATCTCCGTGCTGTCTTGGGACCCAGAGAGAGAGAAAACCTCTCTCTTGTCAAGATTTTTGGAAACCAGATTCTCCACCCGGCCCTCCTCCGGGGGAGGGAGTGATGCTGTCCTCACCACCAAGTCAGTTCCCTCTCTCTCTGGGTCGCCTGTCCCGGGGCCTCGTGCTCTTCAGCTGGACTGCGTCGGCGGCCTGCCTATGCCCAGCTCCACGGCGCTCTTGCTCGTGGCTGCTGCGATGTGGCATGGGAGCGGATGTTGATGCGTGGCTGCCCTCGCGATGAGCATGCGGGGCCTGCGGCTGTCGGACAGGTGGAGGCAGCACTGCCCTCCGGGGTCAGGAGTGACACTCGCCGTCATATGCTTCTGTGAGGCTGAGAACTGCCGGGCAAAGCTCTCGACCACGTCGCCGAAGAGGCTGGTCTGGGACCAGGGAAGTATTAAAAAAGAGGAACCGTCCTTTCGCGTCCCATCTGTCGGTCGGCCAGACACAGCCAGAGATGGCACTCCTGGACCACAAGTGTGGACATCGCACGACCCAGAGATCTCGCGGTGACCTTCGTTGCTCGGAGTGTGAGGTCAGTAGCAGTTTGGAGCTCTTTCAGAACTTTTGGATCGTGACCACCCTTGTGCAGGTCCTTCAATGCCTTGACCTGATGAACCTGCCGTAACCTAAAGCGTAAGGCTTAAGCGAAAAGCTGATTATGCGCTGCATCTGCTGCCTACTTATATTCATGCTGTGATCAGCGGCAGCTGGATGCAATCATCGCATGCCAATGTGCATTGACTCGTTTAGTTTACACTCAAAGTGAATTGGTCTCTCTAAGTGAGATCCCAATTCGCTGGTCATCGACGTGACCGACTGAAAGGGAACTAGCATCCAAAACACAGCTTTTCAGAGTATTGTTTGCATCTGTAACAAGATTAATTGCTAATGTTGTATTCCTCAGTTCTGTGTTGCTTTTGGTAAAAATGTCTTCTAAATAAGTAAATAAATGTAATAACTATTACTAGTTCATTAATTTCTCTATGACTTCTGTAGCTAACAGTTGGATATATAATGACTACTCTTGCGTAAGCTATGCTAACAAGCATGAAGCAAGCTAAATAGCTAGTTAGCTAACTTATACGGTTGCATGTTCACATTGCTTTAAAAGTGTAAGCAAGTTGTTTCCACCAAACATAAACATTAGCCTTGTTAAAAGTAGCAAAGTTACCCCGATAGAACACGTACATCACAGAGATGTCTATTTTTGACGTCTGCATTTACATCGGCAAGACATATTTTTTAGAGTATTTGTTCATCTGCAACATGTCTATAGGATGTTTCTTATCAGATGTCAAATAGACGTTTAGAAAGTGTCTTTAAGATGTTTATGATTTAGAATGTATGTAAAACTGACATCTGAAAGATGTCTATCAGATGTTTGTACACAGCAGATACTTTCCAGATGAAGCAATCTTTAACAGACATCTTGCAGACGTACCTGTGCTTTCTGGGTATTAGTTTAACTAAATTTCTCAGGTGGTAGAGTAGCTGTTTTCTAAATAATTCGGCTTTTCAGTATAAAGCTTCATTAATTAGCGCGGTAAGGTTGTGAAATACTACCATGTTACAATTTTATTGACAAATTTTAGGAATAAAGTCTTGTGTGTACAGCCATTAGGAATCAGAACACAATGTCCATTTTGAGAATAAATGACTCTTTAACAGTCTCTTTGCAACCAGCCTGAATTGTCACAAAAGTCACATTATCAGTTTAAGTTTGAATCAGTTTCCAATAAACTTTTACCATTTAACAGAAATGAGAACAGGTTGAATTCACCACATATGTGGAGTACAGCAGAATAGAAATAAGAAGGCTGTATAGTAAAGACAAATGAGAGAGAAAGAAAATACATTTTAAAGGTCAGCAGAACAATCCATCCAAAGCCTAACTCAGTTGAAGTATATCCAATGAATTGGTCCAGATTGTTGACACTTGATTTAAAAGAAGAAAATAAATCCCATAATTACGCTCTCCAAGCAGCATTTCCACAAATCTCACTATCATGAACAATGGTTCTAGTGTGTGGGAGAATGGATGCGAGTGTGTATCTGATACTCACCAGTCAATAAGGAGATAGCTGATCTTTACTAAAGCCAGCCAGTGCCTGAGGTGCTTGTCTCAACATCTACAGCGTCTTTCCAGTCTCCCACTGTGTGTGTGTGTGCATCCAGAATTTAACTAGTTAGCCATGTCTGGTCTCATCAACAGAGAAAGATCAACAAATGTCATCATCAAACCGAATCTATTACACAATACTGAAGCCCACCTCTGATGAAAACTTTGTGCATTCAGTTGGCCTAATTCATGAAACATGAGCAGAACACATTTTTCTGTAAATTGTTTGTCAAGTAATTCCTACCAAAATTATTGCGCTAAACTGAATGCAACAATTTACATAAGAATTGATTTACAGGTGATTTACAATTCACTCTGCTTGAGTTTCATGATTGAAGCCAAGTCATGTCTTGCCTTTTAGCATGTGGCACTAATATAATCATGTTACTGATACATCAAGATGTTGGGAGGCCTGGTTTAAACAATATGGGATCCGGGCCTAAAGTGAACGTTCCCTGAGAAGACTTTATGGATGGGTTGATTGGGTTGAAGCTCGATAGCTGGGATTTTCAAATGGGCATAGACTGGCAGGCATCTCAGATTTATGTCCTTTGAGAACTAAAACTCTGGATTTATTATTAATCCTTACAGTTACACAATGACTGAAGCAAAGAACTGTTCTTTTAGATGGTTATTTGGTTAAGGAGTGGAACATGGTTTGGCCTGTTTAGGTATTCTTCATGAGATGACAGCTTCCCATATTGTTCCAAATTAAGCATTGATCATAGCCAAGGCTCATGCTCAATGTCAAATCACATTACGGAGTGAGCAGAAAAGCATTAGATTGCTGCTTGTCCCATAGCTCCATTCATCATCATCATCATCATAATCTGTGTTTATGGATTCTTCAGGTGCCACTAAATTCCTGGCCTCCGGCTGAGAACAGTTCGTTTCTATTTAGAAATAACCTACCCACAATGTCTGGCAGGGTGTGAAATGCATTCAGTTCCTCTCTGCATTGTTTAGAAATGGCAAACTACAAGTAACCATGCTAATATTTTTACAATCAGTTTTACTTAAGTATATTATTTTTAAAGTATATTATATCCATAATAAGTACTAAAAGGGATTTAGTGTGACAAAACGCTAACTTGTTTTGCTCATGTTCCCATGAAGTTCCCATGGAGCTATGAAAACGTGATTTATGAATGTTCTCTGAATGTTCAAAACATTCATTTTTGTTCATAATGTTCAATTGTTTTCGTTCATAATGTTTTTTTTTTCTTGGTTATGTGAACATTAAGGGGAAAGTTCCATTTTATTATTTTGTAAACATTATGGGAATGTTATTTTTGAATGTTCCTTTATAGCATCTTGGACAACTGTCCACTAAAATGTTTCATAATGTTCCATAAACAATGTTAAAATATTTTTTTGCTAATGTTTTGAGAACATTATTAAAAAACAGATAACTTTGAATGACTGTTCTATTAAAGAATGTTTGTTCCTAACTTCGAGTTCTGAGCTGGGACATTTGTTTTTATGTCACAAGCTGTTTGTGGCTATTTGTATTCTGATAATTACAGGACTGTTCTCTGAAGATCTCTGTCATTTTCTCTCTTAATGGACTCAGTACCTTTACAAGTACAGTTATAATTGAGCCAATTTAATTGAGTTTTTTTTTGTGTTTTTTTGCATAGTTGACCATCACACCTTCACTAAGATTATCCATGTATGCATAACAAATTGCTTACATGAAGGATTAAAACACCATGCTTGTATTTTAGAGAAAACACACAATGTTGAGGCCAATTATAGTCCCATTAGTTTGTATACATGCTGTTCAATTCAGAACTACTGTACAATCACATTATTTAGCACTGCTGGTTTTGCTCAGTTTTGCTTTGCACACAGTCATATTTCACCAATGTTTTGCTTTGCAAAACTGGTATGATTTCAGTCAGACTAAAGCTTTGCATGATTTTTTATATTTTCTTTTAGTCTGACTGAAATTAAAGTTTTTAAAGTTCATGTAAACATGTATAATGAAATGTGCTCAAGGCTAATTGAATCTCCCAAACTCTAGGTAGGTCTGAGTTTCTTTGGGTCTTAATTCAGTTGCCCCCTTTTCTTGGTAAAAAAAGAGACTAATGGCTGAAACCATAATTACTATTTTCATTTTGAGGTTTATGTTCAAACCATGTGCATCTCGCATGACATTATCATAACCAACAAGGTTGTTTAGAAGTTCAGGTTCATGCCAAACCATGTGTAAAAAAAAATCAAAACAATCCTGCAGTGCCATCTCTGTTTTCTCATAGTAACACAACGGCAAGTATTTTGGGCTCTGTGAAACAGGCTGGTTTTACTACAGGCGTCATGGGAGCCAAAGCCAGGCAAGCTACAAGCACAAATATATCACCAAAACACATTTCTTCGTTGTGGTTGAAATAAATACACAGGGGCTCTGAACAAAGTTCAACAACTGATTTGAGCTTGTGGCCTTGACTCTTTCTTTCCACGGTCACAATTCTCTAGTGGCATACTCATCAAAACATTGGTGAAATATGACTGTGTGCCGGGGTTATTAAAACTGTTATTATCATGGGTGATTGGGGTTTAACAGGACCTGACTGTCACTGTAATAACAGGGTGGTTCGGTTCTAGGATCCTTGGACTGAAAGAGTGACCAAAAGCGGTCATAAAGCCCCTCTATGTGGTGTGTCAATTGTTCCCCTACTCCTTCTGCACACACAGAAATACTCACA
Source organism: Sinocyclocheilus anophthalmus (assembly GCA_018155175.1). Lineage (NCBI taxonomy): Eukaryota > Metazoa > Chordata > Actinopteri > Cypriniformes > Cyprinidae > Sinocyclocheilus > Sinocyclocheilus anophthalmus. The sequence continues at coordinate 140,650 of JADLZN010009065.1, forward strand.
TCGTCCTGCATGCATGTGAATTCTCATGTAAAAAGGCATGACTGGATATAGACATGCACAACTGAACACTTTCTGTGTCTTAGATACCTGAAAACTCAAATATATTAACCCAATGGACCAACCCAGAATTTCCTTCACCAAAACGTTTATTTTAGGCTTAATCAGTGTGGTGTGGCTAGGAAGGCCTCATTATCCAAAACATAATTTCAATATTTCTGCTCTATCGTTTCTCCAAAAAGCCTGTCAAAGAAGCTTTAAAAAAGAGACTTTCCACCTAAAGCTCCTGCTGCAGATCAGCACCACCAGAGTGGTCTGCAAACAAACCAACAAACAAGGAGTCTGACCCATGAAATACGAGTATACATACAAAGGTTTCCCTTCACGAGTCGCCCCTTAGCCTGGTCCCTGCCCCCAGCCCTGTCCACCACTTCTTCATTAATCACACCCACATGCAAAATAACATGCCCGGTCGGGGTGAATTGTGGCTCTTTTGGTCACTGAAGGGGTTGTGCATGTCCCTGAGCTATCCACAAGCCCTTGCTGTTCTTGGTGGCCTGTTTATTTGGCCCCTGTAATGGTCTCTGTCACAGGCGATTGACGAGAGGTGACCCTGATTTACTCCAGGTGCCTGTTTACTTATTGTCCAGTCTCTGGCGCTGCCCTGACCTCTGACCCCTGGCTCTGAGGTTGACCCATTGCTTAATGAGTGAGAGGATCAGTGTTTGTGCTCCAGAGTGGGGCGGGATGGGGATTTAGGGTGTACTGTGTGAGAATGTGTTTGTGAGAGAAATAATATTTAGTGAGATCATCTGATAAATATCTTTAAGGCTTTCGAATATTTTACCATGTTTGAATCCATTCCACAGATTTTCCCCCAAAATCAGAACAGAAAATGTGAAAAAGGCTGTATAAAAACTCTGGGACTGATTCAAATCACCTGTGGCACAGGAAAGCAATGTTTGCTAATGGCTTGCTCTACACTGAATGCGGCAGTTGATGCTGTCTAGACATGCACAATATGACACTCCATGCTAACCCATACTTTCCCTGCACTCTGAATACACACTTACGGGTAAATAAAGCCACCCACTTTACTGCCAAAAATATTTAGGCATGTTTAAATATAGCATGACTGGATACATGCTAATACCTTGTATATGCTAGCAGGGCTCTGTTTTCATTCCCTGATGTTGCCTTCCATGCCAAAACATGCTCACGGTACACTGATTATGTTGAAAGAGATAAGGTGGGCGGCAGCTGCCAGTCATTGCTTTGTCCATTGAATTGATCATGTAAGCTAAGCTTAAGCTTTCACTAAAGCTAGAACTAGCAGCAACAGCTCCTTCATTTCTGCAGCAGCCTGTTCATACATTGTAGGCCTTTTAGGTTGAGGATCACAAGACAATGCAGTATAGCACCCTTGTTTACTCTACAACGAGCTTGTAGATTTCCTTTGGTTTTCAGTGAAAGATTTGCTCAATATCAGGTCTCACTTATGGCAGTAAAAAAAGAAGAAGAAAAAGAATAAGAAGAAGAAGAACAGAAAAAAATCACAGTAATAGAAATTAAATAACAGAAGAGAATCAATGAGTTGTGAAGAATGTGCATTATAAAGAATTATATAAAATTAATATTCTACCGTTCAGCAGTTTGGGGTGAGTAAGATTTTAAATAGACAGAAAGAAATGAATACTTTTATTCAGAAAGGACACATTCAATTGATCAAAAGTTACAGTAAAGTAATTTATAATGTTACAAAAGTTTTCTGTTTCAAATAAATGCTGTTCTTTTGAACTTTTTTTATCCAAGTATCATAGTTTCCATGAAAATATTAAGCATCACATACGTTTAAACATAATACATAATCAGATTTCTGAAGGATCGTGTGACACAGAAGACTGGATTAATGGCTACTGAAAATTCAGTTATAAAATATGTAGCGGATCAGCTCATGGGGAAATATGAATAATTAACCATAACTAGTTATAATTAACTATTCATATTTTAGATCCACTGTAGATATTTAGCTGACCACTCAGGGTCAAATGTCTTGTCAATTCTAAGAACGTTAATTTCCTGGTTATGGGAAATAATTTTCTTACTGTACAATTCTATAAGTTTGAAACGTAAATCTGCATGATTATTGACTCCGGTGATGAGTAAACAATGAACACGTCAAGTGTGATACAAGTAAGGTTTTATTAACTACATAAACACTTAAACTAGTCTAACATACTACATAAACACATTAAGCCGGTCTAACATACACATACACACACACACACACACATACAGTTGGTATAGGAAAGGGTTAAAGTTTAACTCAGCATAGAAAGAGGCATAAAGAATGGATTTCATGGAACACTTTGCATGTATATTCAAAAGATCAAAGCCTTCAGGGATACGTCAGAATCTGAGTTCAAACACACCTTTGTAAAAGGTGTAACTGATACTTAATGCATCAATTAAATCGACTAAGTGTGATACTTGCACGTCTGTATGAACAAAAATTCCTGATGCGATCTTACGGCCCCAAGAACTTGCTGAAGTTGGTTGATGAGAAAGGACCAGTTTGAGTCAGAGTCACTTGATGAATGGAAAGGACTAGGCCGAAAGGCCTGGCACAATCTTTGATATCCTGAAGCGTTTTTTTTCACATCTTCTTAGCTTAAGACCGAACCACCGACTGGGGGGGCCCTGGAGCGGGCCTTTAAGGTCGGAGAAGAGTCAAGCCTCTCAAGGTGGGCTTGTCCAATGAAAAACACAGAAATTCCAAGCGGGAGGTTGCAATCGCTGGAGGGTTTTACGACCCTTTGTCTCTAAGCATGGTAATTTGCAAATGGACGTAAATCGAAATTATTAACGATTCTCAAGGCCCTAATATATATTGCCTATGTACAAACATATAATATACACGCTTGTTTCGATAATAAGATGGCAAATTCATAGATACTAAACAAGGTAAGATTACATATAGTGAAAAGGGAGGATCAGGAATGGGTCCCCTCACAAGCATACTAAAATAGTCTAAGAATATCAAAGACAAAATACACAATGACAATAATATACTCAATGGCCTGAAGAAATATGTGTGTTCATTCAAATAACGGTTTTTCTATGAATTAACTAGAACACAGTCCATTCCTACTCTGCTTTTCCTTGGGACAAAGAGGGGGCTATCCTTCTCACATTCCTGGGGGTCATAAAACCAGTGATATCATGATTAGTTGTCATGGTGACCAGAGCGCCTGGTGTTCAGCAGACATCCTGGCATCCAGTTAATTGAGTGAGGGGACTGTGACGATTTGTTAACCTAATGAATAATTGATTTGTTAAATCAAATTAAAATTAGTGTGTCAGATTGGTCGAGACGCTACAAATACATTTTGAAATGTATTGAAATAGAAAACATTTAACAGTTAAAATTGTAATATTTCACTATACTAATGTTTGTACAGTATTTTTTTAATTTTGTTTTTTGAGAGGCTTTTTGTATAACAGCGTTTTAGTGACACGTAAAAAAATTTATAAATCTAATATTTTGAGAATAAAGTCAAAATATTTTGTGAATAAAGTCAAAATTACGAGAATTAAGTCATGGCAATCTTGAGATTAAAGTTATAATATTTTGAGAGTATAGCCTATATTGCGCATGCAAATGGCCTGGTGCCACGATGCTGCTGCTAGTGTGATGGAGCGAGGAGTGAAGGAGTGAGGAGATGTAGGGAAATTCTTGAAACAGTCTTTATTTACAAAAAATCAAAGCAAAGCACACATAGCAGAGGGGATAGACGAACAATACCAGACGCTAGACACGGAAAAACACAGGACTTAAGAATTTAGAACCAAACGAGACACACCTGGAATCAAATCACATCATAAACATAGGAAACACCTGGGAACAATGAACATAATCAGACATGATTGACACCTGGATTGGAAGCATGGGGATACATTTTGGTGGCCTGGAAACTGATTTGAATATACAGTGGGGCAAAAAAGTATTTAGTCAGCCAACAATGGTGCAAGTTCTCCCACTAAAAAGATGAGAGAGGCCTGTAATTTCATCTAGGTATACCTCAACTATGAGAGACAAATGAGAAAAAAAAAAATCAGAAAATCACATTGTTTCTTTTTTTTTTTTTCTAGGATTTTAAAGAATAATTGGTAAATTCCTCGGTAAAATAAGTTATTTGGTCACCTACAAACAAGCAAGATTTCTGGCTCTCACAGACCTGTAACAACTTCTTTAAGAGGCTCCTCTGTCCTCCACTCGTTACCTGTATTAATGGCATCTGTTTGAACTCGTTATCAGTATAAAAGACACCTGTCCACAACCTCAAACAGTCACACTCCAAACTCCACCATGGCCAAGACCAAAGAGCTGTCAAAGGACACCAGAAACAAAATTGTAGACCTGCACCAGGCTGGGAAGACTTGAATCTGCAATAGGTAAGCAGCTTGGTGTGAAGACATCAACTGTGGGAGCAATTATTAGAAAAGTGGACATACAAGACCACTGATAATCTCCCTAGATCTGGGGCTCCACGCAAGATCTCACCCCGTGGGTCAAAATGATCACAAGAACTGTGAGCAAAAATCCAGAACCACACGGGAGGGCCTAGTGAATGACCTGCAGAGAGCCGGGACCAAAGTAACAAAGGCTACCATAAGTAACACACTGCGCCGCCAGGGACTCAAACCTGCAGTGCCAGACGTGCCCCCCTGCTTAAGCCAATACATGTCCAGGCCCGTCTGAAGTTTACTAGAGAGCATTTGGTTGATCCAGAAGAGGATTGGGAGAATGTCATTTGGTCAGATGAAACCAAAATAGAACTGTTTGGTAAAAACTCAACTTGTCGTGTATGGAGGAGAAAGAATGCTGAGTTGCAACCAAAGAACACCATACCTACTGTGAAGCATGGGGTGGAAACATCATGCTTTGGGGTTGTTTTCTGCAAAGGGACCAGGATGACTTATCCGTGTAAACGAAAGAATGAATGGAGCCATGTATCGTGAGATTGAGTGAAAACCGCCTTCCATCAGCAAGGGCATTGAAGAAACGTGGCTGGGTCTTTCAGCATGACAAAGATCCCAAACACACGCCGGGCAACGAAGGAGTGGTTTCGTAAGAAGTATTTCAAGGTCCTGGAGTGGCCTAGCAGTCTCCAGATCTCAACCCCATAGAAGATCTTTGGAGGGAGTTGAAAATCCATGTTGCCCAGCGACAGCACCAAAACATTACTGCTCTAGAGGAGATCTGAATGGAGGAATGGGCCAAAATACCAGCAACAGTGTGTGACAACCTTGTGAAGACTTACAGAAAACGTTTGACCTCGTCATTGCCAACAAAGGGTATATAACAAATTATTGAGATGAAATTGTTATTGACCAAATACTTATTTTCCACCATAATTTGCAAATAACTTCTTTAAAATCCTACATGTGATTTTCTGGATTTTTTTTTCTCTTTTTTTCTCTCATAGTTGAGGTATGCCTATGATGAAAATTACAGGCCTCTCTCATCGTTTTAAGTGGGAGAACTTGCACAATTAGTGGCTGACTAAAATCTTTTTTTCCCCACTGTATGTGGGATTATTAGCAGAAATCATACCAAGTGTCATACTCATGGGGACAGTATGCTTGGAAATAATATTTCACATCTTCAAATCCATTCATTATTTGTAGTGCGCCAGCCACCCAATAATAGCAGTAAGCTTTGTGCTTTTGGTACTTAAAACAAAGTCTCAGCTTTCAAATTCTGTCAGTTTTATAGTGAAATACAACCAATATGTCTTACAATAATGTGTTTTTCACGCTCTTTAATGTGGCATAACATATCGCTGTATTCGCCTCAGTTCAAGCGGCTTGTGAATCAGTCATCTTTTGGATTACAATATTTGTTTCATGAAATTAAGCTAATTTTTTTCATGTCATCTGATGTTCCTTCACATTTATATCATGCTATAACTTGTAATAAAGAGCACATTTATAATTTTTATTTTTTGTGATAAAACTGACATATTTTGAAAGCTGAGCTGTGCTATATTAAAAGCAACAAAGAGCAGCGCTTATTGAGATGAGAGGCTGGGTTTACAATGGAAGAAAATAAAGAATTTTTGAATTGGTTGTTCCACTACCTAAATATCATATGGTACTTTTAAGAATGCATATGTGGAATCTGATTGTTCAATAGCCAGAAAAATGATAACGATTAACTGTTTATTAACTGTCTGAATTTATGTCCCTGTTTTTTGCAATTGGACACAAAACCCTAGTCTTTTCACACTGGGGAATGCTACATACCATTCAAGCATGAACAGTGATTCGCTTCATCTTCAAGCCATGAGAGAGTGAAGAAAAAGAGAGCCAAAGAACATTGTGACCCCGGCAGTTGACATTTGAGGGTCAAAAGGGGAAGATGGGCACAAGGTCAAAAGTCAAAGGGTACAATAGATGCCAACACTGGGAGAAGATTCCTGACCATTGGGGCAATTCAGTTCCAAAGCAACTTTGTTGCAGCTGATTTTTCTATGTATCATTCACAGATTTCTCTGGGTTCTTGTTATATGGGCAAGTGCCCATATAACAAGAACCCAGAGAAATCTGTGAATGATATACTAGAGGTCCTAGATAGTACTAGAGGTGTCCAAGACAATAAAGTTCACAGAAAAGAATGATAGTCTAGGAACTGTTAGAAAAATCCTTAAAACCAGAGACATAAAAAAACATCACCTGATTCATCTTACCACCAGTGACTGCACTGAATGGTGGCTTGCATCATCAATCTTTCAAAATCCAGAACTGTGTGTCTGTTTTTAAATCCTCATTTGAAGGGTGGCCAGTTCAAGACTCAAATAGTGAAGTCATGGAACTTTTGGTCAATGTGAAAAAGGTAAGCTATAAATTTTTCGCTTTTTGTCCACAGTGGAGCACACCCCAGGGACCTCTGGAGGGGGCTGAACGAACGGTTTTATTTAAAGGAATGGGGTGCATTTGCAGTGATGTCATTCTCTTAACATCTGCACAGTGCTAACATACACACTCTGTCAGGGACTAGAAGTTTCACTGAACATGGATGTTCTTGTTCCCAAGGGTGTTGCATATAAAGCAAAAAAAAAAAAAAATTGTTAAGAAAGACTGAGAAAGTCCAAAGGAAGCCCATTAGAAAGCAATTGGATGTCAGTGAGGAGCAAGAGAGCAGTGAGGGTCAACTTTGTCCTAGCCATTAGCTGATCGAGGTTTGGTTGTAGTTTTTACTGTTTTGTAGAATACTTCACTTCACTTGCTGTGATGCAGTCTTTAGGACCCTGCCCTGAGCACAGTGACATGCTTATTCTGATTCTGATTGGTTCTCATTGATCTTCTTGTGGACCCTTGAGTACATTGTGTAAGATCTGACCATGTGGTAATCAGGACCTTAGCATCTGCTCCTTGTCATCTTGTGAAAGCATCCTCTGAACATCAGACTGAAAGACTTGCGTGATGCACCTAGGGTCCTTTGATAAACTCTTTCACCTGTTATAATCAACATGCAACTCTAAATATTACTTAATAACCAGAACAATGTGATGTATTCGACACTTGTTTGTTCTAACAGGATTAGTCCCTCCCTCTATTAATAACGACGCTAAAATGTTCCAGATGTCGCCTGCTTCTTGTTAATATTCTGTTTTGTGGATGAACAGAGAAAAGTTCTGAACAGCTCCTCTGATTCCCATACAGTTCCCAAATGGTCTGAGACAACTGCTAATTTATCTGAATAGCTTTCATGGTGAGTAATACATTTATTATGTGGGATTCTGCTGTCTGCCAAGCTGGGACTTTAGATCTCTTACGAGCTGATACTCCTTACTGAAGTTTCTTGGGCCTTGCAATGTTAGCTAAATGAGTCTCAATGATGGCACATCAAATAATCTAGAAGAAACGTGAATCAACAGATGATTGTTTTATCATGAATGTTGAAAGCACTGGGAACTCTCTGATCTCCCGCTCGCTGTATTCCTCCTTTAAACTAATCCATCTAATTAAAATGTGTTGGCCTTCAAGGTGACAGAAAAACCAGCCCCCCTGCCCAATCTGTTCGCCCACTGGTTCCTCACACAGAACAGAGGCCGGATAGAGAATCCCTCTCTTTTTTTTGCTCCACGCACAGAGACTGAATTCATCAGATGGGCTCTTATCAGCTGTAATCTGTTTGAATGGAGCTCTTCAACGTGGCCAGACTCCACGACACCCGATACACTGAAGCATCTAGGTGCGGCAAGACACACATACTTCTGTCATACATGTGCAATAGAGAATAACGGAGATTGCATAATTGCCAAGGACTCTCATGCATTACCCTGGGAACACACTTGGATGGATAATAATAGGCTACACAAATATAGCTTTAAAGTCAACATTAAATCAAACTGAACTCTATTTACTTTCTTAATGCACATGTCTGGTCTTATTGTAAGTGATTCATCAGTGTGTGTTATTCTAAAGGAAAAAAAGTGTGTCTTTGTAATCTTTAAATCAAAATGTAATATCTTTAGCTTACTCTAAAACAAATTTCCTTTTCCAGTGACCAGTGGTTCCCCCCCCCCATTCAGTTCAGTTGGGTTCATGGATCTCTCTCTTCTAACAGACTGATGATCTGAATCAGGTGTGTTAAATAAGGGAAACATGCAAAATGTGCAGAGCAGGGGGTTCCCAGGACTGGAATTGAGAACCAGTAACTTAGACCAGGGGTTTTCAAACATGTCCCGGAGGCCCTCCAGCCCTGCACATTTATGTCTGCCTGATCTAACACACCTGATTCAACTCATCAGCTCATTATAGACTGTAAGACCTGAATTGAGTGTGTCTGATAAGGGAGACATATAAAAAGTGCAGGGCTGGGGGGCTTCCAGGACAGGTTTGAAAACCCCTGACTTAGACCACAAGGGATACAATTGGATTCTAACCAGTAATAGAATTTAGGCATTGTTTTAGCAGATTTTAAGAACTGTATTTATGTTGCAACACTGCATGAGTATTTGTTAAGGAGACTTATTTTCAGAGAATAAATCTTGAATATCAGACATATTCTTGCTTGTTTTTAACTTGTTTATACTTAAAACAAATAAAAAAATCTGCTACTTAAAATAATTATGTTGTTTTTCTTCTAAATAAATATATAAGTATTAATATCTATCTATCTTCGATCTATTCCGATCGATCTATTACTATCTAATCTATCTATATATCCTATCTACTATCTGCCTGTCTATCTGTCTGCCTTCTATCTGCTGTCTGTCTGTCTGCTATTATTACCTTCAAATAAAAAAAGAAAAAATTTAAACTTCATTTTCCAGTTATGTCATCTGGAAGATGGTGAATTGTTTCAGAGACCATTTCTTTAGGTTCAGAGACAATCCTCCAGCTGTACCATATATTCAGTTTAATGCAAGTAAACAAAAATCTACCTACATACTGTAATATATATACTAAATATTTATATTTTTTTTTTTGTTACTCATACTTTGGTACTCATACTTGAAAGTTACTTTTAAAAGTAAAGCATTACAATATTACGTTACTCCCTAAAAAAAGTTACTAATTACGTTACTTAGTTACTTTTTATGGAAAGTAATGCATTGTTACTTTTGCGTTACTTTTTCTCATTTGGGCTGGGCTTGCTCATTTGTTTTTTAATAACAACAACAACAACAACATCAACAACAACAACAAAAAGTTATATATTTTTTGCAACTGTAAAGGCTCTTTCACACCAAAAATGAAATTGATGATATTAGGGAATTAATGAAATGAAAGGAAGGACTAAAGGAAGTGCCTTTGCCTCTACACCTCACTAATTTCTTTTAACACAGGGACAGGAGAGGTGTCAGTGAATAAATGGGAACACAAAGTAACTTGTATTATTTATTTGAAAAAAAAAAAACTCAGATATTTTCTTGTAAATTTAAAAGTGTTACTTTTCTAGTTACTTGAAAAAAGTAATCTGAATACATAACTTGCATTTCCTGTAATGTGTTACCCCCAGCACTGATAAAAATGAGTTGGGCATGTCAGTTCACATTGTTTTTAAGGTGTGTGGTCATAAAATGTAAATTATTCTTATACTATATAATCATTCATGGCTGATATATCACATCATTACCAGTGCACACTGTTGCACCGTGCTTGATGAATGCATAACCATGTGCATTTGTCTTCGCATGAGTAAACACTCATAGTTACACACAAACAAATGTGCAAACACCACTATACATGCTGATAAACAAAAGTTGACTTCAATGCTGGTGCTCCTGATATATCAAAACAAACCGTCATAATTCTTTTCCATGGCAATGCCGCCTGGCTGTCTATATAAACAAAACCTCACAACTATGACATAACTCACATTCCAGTTGCCCTAAAAAACCAAGCACAACTTTATTAGCCCATGGAGAGAGCTGTAAAACTAAACTGCAATCATTTGGGCCTTGTTACGGAGAATGCAGTGGCAGCTATCTGCATGGCTGATTTTCGATGACATTTTTTGCAAGCCCATATTTAGCGGGCAGAGGGGAGTTGATATGAGTAGTTAGGCAGCTATGTGCTGGTCTGAGAGCACATTAAGGGAGGGGGATATTAGGTATCCTCTGTTATTAGTGGCAGGGACAGAATCCCTCTGTCTCAGCCCCTTTGAGGGCATGCAGAGGGGATATATTATGGGATATTAAAGCATAATGACGGGGCTGTGTTTGCCGGGCCATGGGAAAGTGGTTAGCGTGTCTCACTGCGGCCCGCTAGCCCCAAGCCAAAACCGGGTCAATCCACCACATATAGTCATTACGGTGCAGGCGTAGAGGGGCGAGGGGGTGGGCAAGGATATGGGGTCTCGTTTCAACCCAAACCACTTCACTCGGCCAAACAATCCCCCACCACTCTCTTCCCCTGCCAACCAGAACAACCAACCTATGGACAGAGACTGCGGTATTCAGTATGGGTGCATGGCTGTTGCCATGCCAATGAAGCATCCTGGTCCAGAGCCACAGTGGGATGAGGCATACAGGAAGCCGCAGCACCACCAAAACAACTCGAAGAACAGGGCTAGTGGCTTGTGCCTCAAGGCACATAGTCAAATTGTACAATTTTGTATTTTATTATTTGTATGTCACTGAAAAAAAAGTCCAATCATATTATTTGTGATCTACAAACAACATTGTTCTTTTCTAAACTTGATTTCTTTGCTTCTTTAGCTATTACAATAAATTATGTAGGGAGAATGTGAATCAATCAAGTGCTCAAAAATGATTTTTTCTGTTGACAACACTGAACCTGTAGTTAAGTATTTGAAAGAAAAGCAAGAGAGTTAGATGTACGCACACGCACACGCACAAACACACACACACACACACACACACACACACAGGTTTGTTTTTATGGTTTATGGGGACTCCATAGGCGTAATGGTTTTATACTGTACAAACTGTATTTTCTATTGCCCTACACCAACCCTACCCCTAAACCTACCCCTTACAGGAAACTTTGAGCTATTTTAGATTTTCAAAAAAACTCATTCTGAATTATTTATAAGCCTTTTGAATTACGGGGACACTGAAAATGTCCTCATAAATCACCTTCTCGTTGTAATACCTATGTCATACCCATGTTATTATACAAATTTGTGTCCTCATAAACCACATAAACATGCACACACAAATCTCTTTCCAACTATTCTGATCAGAGCCATGAGCTCTTGTTTCACTGCATTCCTCCGAACAAACCATGCACAGATAACTGATTATTTAATGAGACTGCATACAGTATATGCACTACGTGCACATATATGTTTGCATGTTTGCATGCGTATGATGTGGTGACATATGTTTATATGTAGCATATGCATGGGAATGTACATGTATTCTGGGAGAGCTGAATCAGTCAGAAGGATACTATTCTTTTAAAGCTAGCCAGTGTGTTGTGTTGTTTTACACTCAGTAAGCAGTGTTTCATTGCAACTGTGTTAACATCGAATGTGCGGTTACAGATGTGCCTTTTTGAGCATTTTATAACAGCTTTAAATGCAACTCATCACATTAGAATTTATAACTGGAACACTCTGTTTTGTAATAAATGTTCCTTTGAATTAGCTAAAGGCATGTGAATCAGTGAAAGAAAGTGCACAGCTAATGTAGAAAGTATGAATGTGTGTTAGGGGGAGTAGTTCTTGAAAACAATTGATTAAGTACATAAATCAGAGGAAAGATGACTAAGACATGTTTAAAAAAATTGTATTTAATATTAAGGCAAATTTCAGTTCTTGGCATGACTCAGGTCTGAATAATCTGGCAGTGAGCAGCAGCTGAAAGATAACACACATTCTCTTCTACTCTGCCCTCAGTCCATCAATCTAATGATGCTTCAGGAAGTGCAAATATAATTTCTGGAACGTCTTTTAGGCGACTGTTCCACTAGACATTATTTTAACCTGAATGTACCCTCTCAAATCCAATATAATTAAGCCAGGATTAATCATATTATTCTTTCATGGAATCTATCTATCTATCTATCTATCTATCTATCTATCTATCAGTCTGAATCTATCTATCTATCTATCTGTCTGTCTATCTGTCTGTCTGTCTGTCTGTCTGTCTGTTTGTCTGTCTATTATTTACCTTCAAATTTTTAAAAAATATTTTTAAACTTCATTTTCCAGTTATGTCATCTGGAAGATGATGAATTGTTTCAGAGACCATTTCTTTAGGTTCAGAGACAATCCTCCAGCTGTACCATATATTCAGTTTAATGCAAGTAAACACACTGTTCTGCACTGGGCAAATATCTAAATCCGTCATTAATGTCTGTCTATGATGAAGGTAGGTACTCTCTCTAAAGTGGGATCCCACAGAAAAAGAACTGAAAAGAGTTTCCACCTTAAGTGATTCTCAAACTCTGCTTCTCTGCCGAGTCCAGTTTCCTCTACTTAACTGTGAGAAAACTCTGGTGCCTGTGGCTCATGCATATTCATGGCCGCAGGGTCCTGTTCTAGGCTGAAAGAGCTTGGCGAGGCTTGTCGCTTGCATTGAGGAGCTCTGCGGAGTAGCTTACTGGCAGCAATGGAAGCGCCTACTAAATGGATTCACATGCAAATGCGAGCCTGAGTAAAAGACAATCTTAATTTAGCCAGTTCTCTGTGAGACAGACTTGTGCACGTCTACATAATGCTTCAAACGCAGATTAAACCATAACATAGGCAAGAATTGAGCTTTTTATTATATGTTTTTGGGCAAAAAGATAAAGTTTGTTTCGATTGTGTGAATGTGTGACTGAGCATATGTGGACTGTCTTTCCGCACCCCCCTCATCTCATCCCCATCGTGTTCCCACCTTCTCTGGACTGCACCCACATTTGAACCTGAACTGATTGGGAGTCAAAAGCAGTTGCTGGGGCAGGTTTAGTGGAGCAGAAGCGGTTGCCAGGGCAGCAGCGGTTGCCAGAGGCATGGCAGATTAGTAATCGAGGGCAGAGGAGAAGGAGGAGAGTGGTAAAGCCATTTGGGGGGCTTTAACATATGAAAAGCAAGAGACGAGGGCTAAGGACCACTAAGGATGAGTCCAGGCAGGATGGCCTCTCTCCCTGTCAAAGAGGGGGGCTAATGGTGGAGCAGGGGCTGTAGAGGCAAGGGGGCAACAAAAGCCCTATTCAGTATGAATGAGTCCCCCACACAGCCAGAGACAGGGGGAATTCCTGTAACTCCCCACTGTGCTGGAATGACATGAAACGATTACCATACCAGTGGAAGTTCCACGCTCTCCATGTAGCCATGGATATCCATAGGAGAGAAACTTGACCCTTGTGATTTATATGATATGGGGAAACTCCTTTACAGCCATGCAAAAGCCTAATTTGCCCATTTGCTCCCGTTATTTTCAGCTCGTTTTGAAAATCTAGCAGTGTTCTGTATTCTGAATGGTAGAAGATTGGATAGAGCTTTTGAGGAAACTGAAGAAGGCATACTTTCATAATTATGCATGAGTGTGTTCGCGAATAAATGAGTCTTTGTGATTTCATTTAGGGGTGTTTCTTCAGCTATGGGCACTTTCAAAATCAGGTAAATTCCAGGCGAATTGTCAATTTTTTTCTGAAAGTAATGCATTTTCCCCACAGTGTCATTTCCACCATCTTGTCCTGTGTATTTTGTCGTGGAAATGACGCTTAAAATACTATGGAATAAAATGTACAACTCCTTCCTACTCCTTGCTGACAGTTAAAATGTTATATACAAATCATGAGTGCATCTTTTGACTATATAATAAAATAATATGTCAATATTTTAAACATTATGGCCAGTTGTAGTGTCAGCATAGTGAATAATGTGCTTTGTTTCAAACGTATAAATATAATATATAATAATATATAGTATCTACAGTGTTGGAAGTTACTTCCAAAATGTACATACATTATCTATTCCTTATGAACTCCGTTTGAAAGTAATTAGTTACATTACATATTACGTCTTTGAATTTGGGTAATGCTTTCCTTCCTTCCGTCACGTTCTACGTTACGTCAGTCGTGACTGACGAATTGGGATCTCGCCCGAGAGCCTAATCACCTTTGAGTGTTAACTAAACAAGCTAATGACAGTTGGCGTGCGTGTTTCGCTACGCGCACCCCGCCCCGCAGTGTGGGTATAAAAGGAGAGCGCGTGCAAATGCACATCAGCTTTTTGCTTCGAAGCCGAGCCTTCTACAGGGCGAATCTCCGTGAGTGTTCTAGAGAAACAGCTGGCATTGGTGTGACGGCGTATCAGCGGGGGTTGCCATCCATGCTGCTGAAACCTCGCGGGCTGCAGCTTCCATTCCTGTGGTCTCGCCGTGCCCCTCCCCTTGGCGCTTCAGCGCTCTCCCCCCCCCCCCCTCCCCCCCCCCCCTAAACGAGTGTGTTTCAGTAAAAAAAGAGCAATTTCTAAAAAGATCATCACGAGCGACGGGCGTCTTTTTAAGGATGGCTTCCCGCTCGTGCGTTTCTGGATTTGGTCGTTTCCTGCCTCCATCTGATGGTCATGATCACTGCCTCTTGTGCTTGGGCTTACAGCATGCTGAAGCAGTGCTCATGGATGAGTCGTGTTCTCAGTGCGGGAGCATAACCATCGCGACGTTGCGGTCTAGATACCTCCTCATTAAACGGGGGGGTATCCCCCTTGCCATGCCCCGCTCTAGCTCCTCTGGTTCTCGGAGGGCTACTTCGGTTCACGGTCATGGAGACCTGAGGGTTACGGTGAGAGCTTCCCCTTCGAGTACGTCTCCGCGGGCCTCTCATTCCTCAAGCATGTCGCACCACATGGTGTTTCCGGACGAGTGTGCTGGGTCCTTCGACAGTGCGGGGTCCAGCATCTTGTGCGGGGCAGAGGCAGAGGACAGGATGTCGGTCGCTGCATCCGAGGGCGAGCTAGGCTCTGGAGATGATGATTCGGCTGCGCTGTCACCGTCAGGTAGAGTGGCGTTGCCCGGGTCAGATCCAGAGCTGACCGCTATGCTGGCCGCTGAGAGTGTCGGGCTGCACTGGAGGCCTCCGCCTTCTCCTGAACTCTCGAGGCTGGATGATTGGTTCCTGGGGGCGCAAGCCGGTCGTCGGCAGCCACCTACGGTTCCATTCTTCCCAGAAGTGCATGAGGAGGTGGCTAAGTCTTGGAGGGCACCTTTTTCTGCCCGAAACAGGCTTGGGGCCTCCTCCGTCCTCACCACCCTCGACGGGGGGCGGCCCAAGGGTATGTGGACATCCCTCTGGTCGAGCGCGCGATTGCCATGCAGCGCTGCCCGCAAAGCGCCGCCGCCTGGAAAGGTAGTCCACGCCTTCCGTCCAGGGACTGTAAGTTCTCATCCGCGCTGACGGCCAAGGCTTACAGTGATGCTGGACATGCCATTTCTGCCCTGCACGCTATGGCCCTCCTGCAAGTCCACCAGGCAAAAGCGTTAAAGCAGTTGCACGAGGGTAGTGCTGACCCAGGTGTGCTGCAGGAAATGCGCACGGCGACGGAAGAAAAAAAAAAGGGAAAGAAATAAGGAAAAGTTTGACCTCTAGTGTGGGACTCGCGCTTAGGGCTCGAAATACGATCCGACGATTCCACATTGGTGTTCCAGGATCTCCACCTATGCTGACCCCCCCTTTGCGGATATTGGATGTATGCCACAAGCATCGCTCCTGGACTGCCCCAATCGCCCATGCCTTCCTATTCGGCGAGCGAGTGATGGCTTTGGCCAACAGTTCTCCGCACTCAGAAGGCATACGAGCGTTTCGACACATCCTGCCGCCGGCGGTCTGCTGCTGTCTGACCCGCCGTCCGGCGCAGCCCCTCGGCTGCTCGTCGCCGAGGGCACCCTTCCTGCGCCTCCACCTGCGCTCCGGCCTGGCCACAACAGCACCTTCACAATGGCCGCATGTGTTAGCTGGCCGCAGGAACCACGCAGCCCGCCTCCGCCCCTGCCTATCCCGTAAAGCAGGCGGCGTCCTGAGACGGGCGACCCGAGCTCTTGGATCCTGCTCTTCAGTAGATGGTGACCGCACCACTCCTTCCCCCGGCAGAGGGCAGGGTGGAGAAACCTTTGTTCCTGTTTT
The DNA here is from genome assembly GCA_018155175.1 of Sinocyclocheilus anophthalmus. Taxonomy (NCBI): domain Eukaryota; kingdom Metazoa; phylum Chordata; class Actinopteri; order Cypriniformes; family Cyprinidae; genus Sinocyclocheilus; species Sinocyclocheilus anophthalmus. The sequence goes on from JADLZN010009065.1 coordinate 157,240, forward strand.
TTTTCTGTTCCGCCACTGGCTACCCAACCAGTGGTACCCAAAACTTGAATAAAAGAGCAGTTTCCTTTGCCTCCGGGTCCCAAGAGGGTGACCCAGTCTCCACTCAGCCGGCCCCCTCTCCCTTCGCTAGTGGTCAGCAGGGTTCAGTTCAAGGACGCTATGTCTCCTCACGAGCCCCCTGCTCAGCCGTGGAGCCAGGTAAGTGGTGCGCTGTGCACTCAGACCCCACCCTGGGACGCGTGGCCTCCCGGGTTTGGTCCCTGTGTTCCACTTCGCTGCCCCGCTGCGGGTAAGGCAAGGCAAGTTTATTTGTATAGAACATTTCATACACAATGGTAATTCCAAGTGCTTAACATTAAAAAAACTAAAAACAATAATCCACAAAAAAAAAGAATTTAAAAACTTTGAAAAAAAAAAATTTTGATTTAAGAGGTTTAAAATTAATTTAAGAAAACGATTATACATATATTATAGTGCAATCAGTTCGGACATCGCGTTGTGCTCATTCAGTAAATGCACAGCTATACAGATGAGTTTTGAGTCTGCATTTACATGTGACTAATGTTTTAGCACATCTTATCTCTTCTGGAAGCTGATTCCAACTGCGGGTGGCATGATATCTAAAAGCACATTCCCCTTGTTTTGTGTGGTATTTCTAACTGACTCGATCCTAATGATCTTAGTGGTCTGTTAGGTTTATATTCAGTGAACATATTTGCTGTGTATTTAGGTCCTAGGCCATTGAGTTATTTATAAACGAGTAAAAGTACTTTAGAATCAATCCTAAATGTAACTGGAAGCTAGTGTAAGGACCTGAGGACTGGTGTGTTATGCTCAGATTTTCTGGTTCTAGTCAGAATTCTGGCAGCAGCTTTCTGGATGAGCTGCAGCTGTCTAATGGTGCTCTTGGGAAGTCCGGTGAGGAGACCGTTACAATAGTCAACCCTTCTGGTGATAAAGGCATGAACAAGTTTTTCCAAGTCTTGACTGGAAACAAAACCTCTAATTCTTGCCATGTTTTTGAGATGATAGTATGCTGATTAGTTACAGCTTTGACATGACTACTAAAACTAAGGTCTGTCTCCAGAATCACACCAAGAGTCCTGACTTGATTTTTAGTTGTTAGACCCCTAGGTCAAGGCATGCATTCACCTTGAGAACTTCATCTATATTTCCAAATACAGTGACTTCAGTTTTTTCCTTGTTTAACTGAAGAAAGTTCTCGCACATCCAACTGTTATTTTCATCAATGCATTGGCAGAGGGAGTCTATGGGGCTGTAGTCATTTGGAGATAAGGCTAGGTAAATCTGGGTATCATCAGCATAACCGTGATAGGCAATTTGGTTCTTTCTCATTATTTGACTTAGTGGGAGCATATACAGGCTAAACAAGAGCGGTGCAAGAATTGAGCCTTGTGGGACTCCGCATGTCATGGATGTCCACTTAGACTTATGCTCTCCTATACTCACATAATAACCTCTCCCTTCTAAGTATGACTTGAACCATTTAATTACCATGCCAGAAAGGCCAACCAAGTTTTCCAGTCTCTCTAGTAGTATGTTATGATCGACAGTATCAAACGCAGCACTGAGATCTAGTAGTACCAGCACTGATATTTTGCCAGATTCAGAATTTAAGCGAATATCATTTATTATCTTAATGAGTGCTGTCTCTGTGCTGTGATGCGGTCGAAAACCAGATTGAAAATAGTCCAGGTATCCATTTGAGTTTAAGTATTTGTTCAGCTGATTAAAGACTACCTTTCAAATAATCTTTCCTATAAAAGGAAGATTTGATATTGGTCTATAGTTTCTCAATATGGTGTAATCAAGATTGCTCTTTTTCAGAAGGTTTAACAACTGCAGTTTTCAGGGAGTTTGGAAAGTCCCAGAAAGAAGTGAGGCGTTCACCACTTCTAAGAGATCTGCTTCCAAACAGTTAAGCACCCTTTTGAAAAAATATGTGGGAAGTGTGTCAAGATAGCAGGTTGACGATTTAAGGTGCTGTACTATTTCTTCCAAAATTTTGCTATCAATTTCTTCAAAAGCAGACATAGTATCTTCTTTTTGATATTGTGGTCGAATATGTCTAACCTCTGCATAACTTGGGGATGTGCTAATCGCCTTCCTGATATTATTGATCTTCTCAGAAAAGAAGGAAGCAAACTCATTGCATTTGCGGTCGGAGAGCATTTCACTGGCAATCTGATTTGGGGGGTTTGTCAGTCTCTCAACAGTAGCAAAAAGAGTGCGAGTGTTGTTTAAGTTACTGTTTATAAGGTTTGAGAAGAATGACTGTCTAGCTTTGCCTAGTTCCACATTGAAAGTACGAAGGCTGTCTTTATATATGCTATAGTGTATTTCAAGTTTCGTCTTCCGCCACATCCGCTCAGCTTTTCTGCATTGTCTTTTCATACTCTGAACTGCTGTTGATTTTCTCCAAGCTGATTTCTGTCTGCCAGTCTTCCTGCTGACTTTCAGAGGAGCAATGTCATTAATAACATTCTTATCTTTTGAGTTAAAGGAATCAAGGAGAAGATCAACAGAGTCTGCAGAAATGCTTGGTGTTAAAGATATAGCCTCCATAAATAGCACACTAGTGTTTTCGTTAATGCATCTCTTTCTGACTGAGACCGATCTAGATTCAGTGGTAACAGAGATCAATATATCAAAGAAAATACAGAAGTGATCAGATAGTGCTACATCCTTAATAACAATGGATGAAATGTTTAGACCTCTACTGATGAGTAAATCTAGAGTATGTCCACGATTTTGTGTGGGTCCATGCACATGCTGAATCAGAACAAATTGTTTAAAACAGTTATAATTTATTTTGTTTTTTTGTTTTCTGCATTATCTATGTGAATATTAAAATCCCCTGCAATAGCAAAACAGTCAAACTCTGAGGAAATCATTGATAGTATTTCTGTGAACTCTTCAACAAAGGCTGGAGAGTATTTTGGAGGCCTGTAAATAATGATAAACAGAATGCGGAGCCCTTTCACACATCCCTAGATATTCAAAGACATTACTGACCAATACACTTGCTTGCATCTGAATAGCCATCTTTAAATGGAGCAGCTACACCTCCACCTCTCCTAACAGTCCTGCAAACTCTCATGAAAGTAAAGTTAGGAGGGGCCGTTTCATTGATTACCATTGCACTGCAGCTGTCTTCTAGCCATGTTTAGTTTAGAAACATAAAATCCAGGTTTTTTGTGGTTAAGTCATTGATCAGAAATTATTTATTTTTTAGTGAGCGAATGTTTAAAAATGCTAACTTGATGGCATTGCATTTTGTCTCAACAGCAATATTAGTTTGATGCATAACAGGCCGCAGATTAGATAAGTCAGCCGTACGGCTTAAGAAGGCCTTAGACTTTCTATCACGTGATAAAACAGAAATATAGAAAACTACAGGCACACTGGGTTCCTGTTTGTTCTGTAAACATTTGTGAATGTTGCCGCTATCATAGCGGGTACCTGATACATATCACTGAGAGCTGCTATCAGTTTTTTTTGGTTCACCTACAGCAGATGGAGGAGTGTTTGGGTCCTGGCGTTGTGGCAGCGGCCGTAGAGCTCTCACAGGAGGAGGAAGACGGGCTGGGCCCACAGGCTTTGGTGGTTGAGGGGCCTGCCGTTTTTCAGTTGATATCTGGGGGCTTGCAGCAAAAGAGGGGGAGAGTCTGGTCCCAGCATAAACCAGTTCCTCCATTTTCTGTGAGAAGCTTAGAAGTGGAGATGTTGGAGATAGGGATAATGTGTCTGGTGAGCAGGGATGTGGCTCTGGTGTTTCCGGTGGCTGAAATTTGTTGTCCTGGCTTCCCTGGCTGTTTTCTAGAAAGTCGTCCTTGGATGCTGAGTCTTGGAAGCTGTTCTGATACGTCACAGTCTGTCTATGACGAGCTCTGTGGGCAGGGCTCAGCCGTGATGATGTCCATGAGCAGGGCTTGTTGTGGCTGCATGGTGTTATCAATGTCCTTGTGGGATGTGTCAACCACACGATGACTCAGAAACTGATATGAAGTCCTGTCGTCACTCATACTCTGTCCAGGTGTGTGTGTGCCATTCAGGTTGAGTTTGGCACACACTACTGAAGGATGACGGAGGTAGAAGTAGATGTTGTCCTTTAGCACTATTGCACCAAGTTTGTTTGGGTGGAGGCCGTCCAGTTTAAACAGTTGTCTATGGCCCAAGAAAAGATTGAAGTTGTTGATTAAATTGACTCCTTTTAAGCTGCAGATTTTTTGTAGCCATGTGTTCAGCCCAAGCAAAGTGAAAACATATTAGTTCCTCTTGCTGGGAGTGGCCCACTGATGAACGACTGAACTTTAAGTCTTCGAAGTGTTTCAAAGAGTTCACTGAAGTCCTTCTTAAGGAGTTCTGACTGCTCTTTCCGAATATCATTCTTCCCCACATGGATGATGATTCGATTTGCAGTCTTGTGCTTCATTAGAATTTTCCCAAGTTCCTTGTTCAAATCAGAAACTGTTGCTTGAGGAAAGCAGAAAGTTGCTGAATTTCTGCTACTGATGTTTCTGATAATGGAGTCGCCCACTATCTGAGTCCTGGGCTCGGCTGCGCTCTGAGCTGAAAGCCGCTGTCTGCTCGACCTTGAGCGTCTGTTAGTAGCGATGTTAGCTGCTGGCTGATCCGATCCATGTTTAATCACATTTGGGGATTCCTCACCCACATTCATTAATGCTTCAAATCTGTTCTCAAGATGTATAGGGGGTGGTAGAATACCAGTATTCACAAGCCTTGTCATAGCCGAATCTGGGGTAGAGGATGCTACGTCAGCAATACGAGAAACTCGTGACAATCTGATGTCTCTACTGCCTTTGGGTCTCGCTCCCTTTTTGTGCCATCGATTTGTGTGACAATCAGTTTCGGCTTGTTTCTCTACACTTGGTATAAACTGTTGAGATTGTCTAGGTTCATGGGACTCACCGGCTGTATGCTGATGGGGTCCGTGATGACGGTCTGCTGAGTGTTCTGCCTGTTTTGGAAGTCCAGCAAGTAACTTTGTTTCAAGAACCGTAATCCTTTGTAGAAGTTTGCAGTAGTTCATGCAGCAAGTAGATTCAACAGGAGGCATTTTCTTTCTCTTCTGTTTGAATGTGGGCAGCTGTGTTTTCCCTTCTCCGGAATGTAAGCTGCTGGCAGTGGGAGGCAAAAGTCTTCTTTTTCGTGGTATTATTCCAGTCCCAGAGAGTTTTAGTTTTAGTGTTTGTGCCAAAAAAATGTTGTTTGAGCACTGTGCTGATCTGCTAGAGTTAGAATCTTTGAAAAATCTGAGAAAAGTACATAAAAATAGAGCAAAGCGCGGAGCAGTAAGCAAGAGCGTCCGAACAGTAGCGAAGCCGGAAGCGATTGGTACGTCCGGTGGCTCCCTAGTCCCGCTATTCGGTCACTGGGGGCTGGTTAGCGCTCCCCAGTCCGTCTCGGTGGCTCCTGCGGACCATCAGACTCGGCTATGTGATTCAGTTTGCCCGGCGCCCTCCCAAGTTCAGGGGTATTCGGTTCACCTCTGTGCCGGACAATGATGCTCCTGTCTTGCGTGCAGAGATTGCGGTCCTGCTAGCGAAGGACGCGATACAGCCAGTCTCTCCAGCCGAGATGAGGTCGGGTTTCTACAGCCCATACTTCATCGTACCCAAGAAAGGCGGTGGGTTATGACCGATCCTGAACCTGCGCGTTCTGAACCGGGCCCTTCACAAGCTCCCGTTCAGGCTGTTGACGCAGAAACGCATCTTTCAATTCGTCCGTCCTTTCGATTGGTTCGCAGCGGTCAAAACGAAAAACAATAAAAAAAAAAACAAAAGAAAAAAAACAAAAAGCCCTCAAGGACCGTACTTTCATGTCTCGATTCCCCCCCGACACAGGCCGTTTCTCCGCTTTGCGTTCGAAGGGGCGAGCGTATCAGTACAAGGTCCTTCCCTTCGGGCTATCCCTGTCGCCTCGTGTCTTCACCAAGGTCATGGAGGCAGCCCTCGTTCCATTGAGGGAAGCGGGCATTTGCGTTCTCAACTACCTCGACGACTGGCTCATACTGGCCCAGTCCCGAGCGCAGTTGTGCGAACACAGGGACACGGTGCTCAGTCACCTCAGCCGGTTGGGCTTCGGGTCAACTGGGAAAAGAGCAAACTCTCCCCGGTGCAGAGGATCTCTTTTCTCGGCATGGAGCTGGACTCGGTCAACCTCTCAGCACGTCTCTCAGTAGATCGTGCGCAGTCGATGCTGAACTGCCTGGGGTCCTTTCAGTGAAAGATGGCGGTTCCACTGAAATAGTTTCAGATTTCCTGGGGCATATGGCATCCGCAGCCGGTGTCACGCTGCTCGGGTTGCTTCATATGAGACCGCTTCAGCGTTGGCTTCACGACCGGGTCCCTAGATGGGCATGGCGACACGGCACTTACCGGGTTTCTGTTACCCCGTTCTGCTGTCAGACCTTCAGCCCGTGGTCAGATCTTGTCTTTCTTCGGACAGGGGTGTCCCTTGTGCAAGTATCCAGGCATGTTGTTGTGTTAACAGATGCCTCCGCCAGGGGCTGGGTTGCCATGTGCAGTGGGAATGCAGCTGCTGGGCTCTGGTCGGGGCCCCAACTGTAGTGGCATATCAATTGCCTCGAGTTGGAAGCAGTATGGCTGGCTCTACGCCGCTTCAAGTCGCTGCTACGTGACAAGCACGTACTGGTCCGTACGGATAGCACTGCGACCGTTGCGTACATCAATCGACAAGTTGGTCTGCGCTCCCGTCGCATGTCGCACCTCGCCCGCCATCTCCTCCTCGGGAGTCAGAAGCATCTGAGGTCGCTTAGCGCCGTTCACATCCCAGGCGAGCTCAACCATGCAGCCGACGAGCTCTCACGTCATTCCGCCCTTCCGGGAGAATGGCGACTCAACCCCGAGACAATCCAGCTGATTTGGAGACGCTTTGGGGACGCTCAGGTAGACCTGTTGGCCTCCCCGGACACGTCCCATTGCCATTTGTTTCTGGCTGCAGCTGGCTGCGGGGCCTTCGCAAGTATGCGTTTTCCCCCAGTGAGCCTTCTGGCACTGTTGCTGTGCAAGGTCAGGGAGGACGTGGAGCAGGTCCTCTTGGTAGCGCCATTTTGGCCCAGTCGGACTTGGTTCCCCGAACTTATGCTCCTCGCGACAGCCCCTCCTTGGCGAATTCCTCTGAGGAGGGATCTCATTTCTCAGAGAGGGGGCACCCTCTGGCATCCGCGTCCAGACTTGTGGAATCTCCAGTTGTGGTCCCTGGATGGGACGCGGAGTTTCTAGGTGGGCTACCCCCAGCGGTATTAAACACCATCGCTTCAGCTAGAGCCTGTCTACCAGACACGCTTACAGGCTGATGTGGAACCTGTTCGTTGGTTGGTGCTCTTCCCGCTGGGAAGACCCCCATAGATGCCCGATCACAGTCGTGCGATCTCCCCGCGTCCTGACAGAGCCCTGAAGGAGGAGCCCTTAGAGCCTCTGCAGTCAGTAGAGCTTAAGTTTCTGTCGTTGAAGACAGCGCTCCTCCCCGCATTGGCCTCGGTCAAGAGGGTAGGTGACCTGCAGGCATTCTCGGTCGACGATTCGTGCCTAGAAATCGGAACGTGTAACTCTCACGTTGTCCTGATACCCCGGCCCGGATATGTGCCCAAAGATCCCACCACGCCTTTCAGGGATCAGGAGGTGAACTTGCAAGCGCTGCCCCGGGAAGAGGCAGACCCAGCCATCGCTCTGCTCTGTCCCGTTCGCTCTCTGCGCATTTACGTGGACCGTACGCGGAGCTTTAGGACCTCAGACCAGCTCTTTGTCTGCTTTGGAGGTCAGCAGAAGGGAATGGCTGTCTCCAAACAAAGACTTGCCCCCTGGTTAGTGGAGGCTATAGTCTTAGCATACCAGGCCCAACGTTCACCGTGCCCCCTCGGAGTGAGAGCTCACTCTACGAGAGGTGTGGCATCTTCTTGGGCATTGGCGCGTGGCGCCTCATTAGCAGACATCTGTAGAGCTGCCGGCCGGGCGACGCCTAACACGTTTGCGAGATTCTATAATCTCCGTGTAGTGCCTGTGTCCTCTTGTGTACTCGCCTCAGGTAGGCAGTAACACCGGACCTGCTCGGTGTCGATCACGCTTGCTGCGCCATTCCCCTCTACGGACCGGATACGTGCGCTTTTGTGCTCCTCAATCAGTTCCCCATGGCGAACCCTGGTGGAGTTCCTCCCGCACCCTCGGCGGTCAGGCGTGGCGGAGCGCCAGACGCCAGTTTCAGCACTTGTGTGCATGCCCAAGGTCAGCCCTTTTGCTGGGCTAGGTGCCCGTGTGTAGTGATTCCCCCTTCGGGTGATCCCACATGTGTTTTCTTCCACGGTACGGCTCCCCTCACGGTAAGCCGTGTCTTTCCCTGGCAGTCGTTCACTGCCGTCTCTGCTGCGTAGTTATCTCACCCCAGGCGGTTTGAGTCTACCGCAGGGACTTCCATATGTAGTACTGCCCTGGGCCAGTCCATATGTGTAATTCCACATGATACCTCCTATGTTCGGGATGTGGCTTCCGTAGCGTCCCAACTGGGTACGCTTTCCCAGTGTATCCAATGTACCACTGTATGGAACAGCAGTGGCGGACACCTCTGCCTTGCCGCTGTCCTATCTTCCGCCCCAGCTGGTGTGGGGGGACTTGCCGGCTTCCGCAGGGCACTGGAGGGGGTCAGCAATAGTGGCGTTTTCCATACGGATCCCAATTCGTCAATCACTGACGTAACATAGAACGTGACTGACTGAAAGAGAACATCTTGGTTACTTGTGTAACCCTCGTTCCCAGAAGGAGGGAACGGAGACATTACGTTCCGTCGCCACATTTGCTGTACCACCGCTGTACGGCCGGGCACGTAGTCTCGGCTCCGAATCAAAAGTTTGTTCTGATTTGCGTTTGCAACACTCACGCGCACGCACGCCAACTGTTATTGGCTTGTTTAGTTTACACTCGAAGGTGATTGGGCTCTCGGGCGAGATCCCAATTCGTCAGTCACGACTGATGTAACGTCTCCGTTCCCTCCTTCAGGGAACGAGGGTTACACAAGTAACCTAGACTTTACTTCTTTTGAGTTACTTTCACTTTCAAGCACAAACCGCAATTACATTCAGAAATAATAGCGGTAAATGAAGTGGAATGTTATAGGCCCTAATGAACAAGCAATAAACACAATAGTAAGTCTATAGGCTATTTTAGTTCTCCTCACTCCACAACAAATCCTTTAAATGTAACTGTAGCCTATTCAGAACAAAACAACAATGAAAAATATAAATTGCTAAACAAGCCAAAACAAATTAATTTAAAGCGATTTGAAAGCAAACGCCTTTGTTCTCATGCAGTCTACCTCTATCATTCGGCACAAATCCATGTTTCCATATTCGCGATGTATTTGAATGCTAAACTATCATTTGCTATGTAAACCATGCTTTTGTACTTAACGCGCTTTCTGCAAAATTTTTTTTATAAAAAATCACACTCTTCACATGAACAAATATGTGCTTGGCCCAAGCTCAGGCTGAACGGTTGCATGCGTATTTTGTGCGCGGGCGCCGGCGCGATCGCAACAGCGACATAAAATACTCCCGTAATTATGGTCATAAAACAGATCCCACAATCGACGGCAATGTGTTTCCTTTTATTTTAGGAGCGCTCTGTCACGAATTCGGTCCATGGACTTCCGTTTATTCACCACCAGAGGTAACCCTTTCCATTACACTGACTCTCGCACAACACAAACTGTTGTTCAATAGCACCCCGGACTACATATCCCCATCCTCGTTGCACGATTTGCACCTGACTGGATGTAACACCCCCCCCCCCCCCCCCCCCCCCCCCCCCCCCCCCCCCCCCCCCCCCCCCCCCCCCCCCCCCCCCCCCTCCCCCCCCCCCCCCCCCCCCCCCCCCCCCCCCCCCCCCCCCCCCCCCCCCCCCCCCCCATTGCATACAGCTTTTTTCTAATCACCTCACGCACTAGATAACACCCCTCTAACCACCTTTCTCTGCTGATATTGTTAGCCTGTACCCCTTCCGATCTCCGTGTTTTCCTTGTTTTGCCTTGCCTGTTTTTTGCGGTTTCTGATCTTTGCCTGTTTTCCTGGATTCTCCCTCTCGTCTCGCCCCTGTGATTCTGTCTGCTGATCGGTGACCTACGCTAGCCCTAGGACTATTCTTGTGTTTTTGCCCGCCATAAACCTGTTTGCCATTGTTTGACCCTGCCTGTTTACCACGTCTCTGTCTTCTCCTAATAAATAGCTTGCAAGTGGATTTGCACGTCTCACGTCTCGTCAGCCCCGCTACAGAGCTTGTCATCTCGGTTTCCTTTCTGTGAACTTTTGCAAAGCGCCGCGCCACAAAAATTAACCAAAAACTTTTTTCTTTCATTTTGTTAATCTGTTAATTATTTAAATCAATATATATTTTGCGTATTAATTCCTTTTATATGTAAACTATGATTTAATAAAACAAATTGTTATTTTTAGTTAAACTTAATTTAGCTTGCCTGCGCTGCGCTCGTCCACCGTATTTTTTCTCTTCTCCGACCCCGCAGTGTGCCCATCTCACAAATGTAGAATCCATCTCAGTCATCTCAACCATCGAATTACAGCAAAAGGAAAAAGACAAAGTATTTTACCCGCGGAATTTATTGTCTGGTGCTGTTTTGCGGTGGTTTGTAAATACATTCCCCACTTAATTTTGATTAAAATATTGTTTGTAACGTGTGTTTACGGGGAGATTGTAACGAGTAATAATTTACCCACCTTTATTAGTAATGCTTTCTATACTGCTTTACAGCAAAACGTAATCTACTAACAAATTAATATGTTACTTTTGTAATGCTTACTCTCCAACACTGATATGTGTGTATATCTATATAATATATATATATCTATAATAGTATATACTTTTGAAACAAAGCACATTTATTCACTGTGCTGACACTAAAACTGGCCATAATGTTTAAAATATTGACATTTTCACATGTTTTAAAAAATATATATTTTTGTTTGCATCATCACAGTTTAAAATGTAATGTACATGATGAATTAAAAATCTGGGTCTGGAACAAGACTAAAGCAATCTTATCTATACAAGAAATGCATTTGAAAAGTAACAAAAATAATAATGAATGCCTGATAAAAAGTTGTAATGCAATCTTCATTTTACACAATATAAAACTAACTAATCTGTTATCTAGAAAATCAACCCCTGGGACAAGAAGTTTAAAAAACACCCTTGAATATATGTGCATGTGCTTGTGTGTGTGTGTGTGATTTCAGCTGTAAACCTAAGACTCCATTTCCTGTCTTTGCAAGCATAATGACTTGGATTTAGTGCACTTATTCTATGATTGCACCAATTAGTGGTTTTACTGGTTGCCCCCAACCCCACACCAGCAGGCTTACTATGTCTGTCCATCTGCAACAGGTCTAACCCGTATCAGCCCAGCGATTTTGTGTGTTTCAATAGCATTTATGTTTTTGTTGTGGTTCTGTTGACTGGATGACTTCAGGTCAGTAGACACAAATTGCTATTTACTACAGTAAATATATGTAAATCATTCCAAAACCACATGCTGTTATTTTTCAATTAAGTCCAAAAGCTGAATTTTTAAATAATGTACACGCATTTCTGTATGATTGGCATCGTTCAAATTCATACAAAATGACCACCTATTTGGGTTGGTGTTTCTGTGTATGTGTGTCTGTTTAGAGTCACATGACCACACTGTAGACTATTTGAGGGTTTGGAGGGCAGTTGCGTGTCATATTACTTGCGTTATTTTATGTTTTGTGAAGCTTGAGTTCTGCTATAGTCATTTCTGTTCTTGTTATCTTTGAAGGCTTTGTTGGCTCTTAGTGGTGGGTTATGTAAACTTCTCATGTCCTCACCTCATGACACATCATGGCCCGACTCGAGAGGATGCAGAGCAGACTTAACAATTCTGTCCAGCATCGGGACGCACATGCAGTGGTGAGCTGGAGGCGATTAGTCACAGGGTCGGATTCCCTCCCTGTTTTTTATCAGTAACATCTGACGGGGAAAAAGAAGAGGAAAAATGCAGGGATTAAAGAAGAGACGGACAGCAGCATATGCCACTAAAGCATTTTCCTCTTGCTCTTATCCTTTACACATCACACACACCACACACACACACCCACACACACACAACACACACACACCACACATGCTGGTTGCTAGTCCTTGGGGACTCTCCATAGGCGTAATGCTTTTTCTACTGTACAGACCATATATTCTATCGCCCTACACCAACCCTACCCCTAAACCTACCCCTTACAGGAAACTTTCTGCATTTTTAGATTTTCAAAAAACTTCATTCTGTGTGCTTTACTAGCTTGTTTACCCTAGGACCTCATTTAGTCCCCACCGTGACACGAGTCCACATGAGTCTGTGTGTATTCAGGTTTAAGTCCCCACCAGAATAGAAAAACAGGTACACACACACACATATGTACTATTGCCCTACACCAACCCTACCCCTTACAGGAAACTTTGCACATTTTTACTTTCTCAGAAAAACTCACTCTGTATGATTTATAAGCATTTTGAAAAATGGGGACATGGGGTCATGTCCTCATAGTCACCTTATCCTTGTATACCTGTTTCAACCCATGTCATTCTACAAATTTGTGTCCTCATATGTCACAAAAACACACTTACGCACTCACGCACGCACGCACACACACACACCATCTCTCTGTCTGTCCTGGCCATGTTTTAATCTCTCTATCCCAAATGTCCTGACAAAATTCCTAGAGTCTCCTTTCTTAACTCGCCTAGTGAAATACAAACCGCATATTCACATAATTCAGATACTTGACTTACTCAGGACGTCCCTGCTGAAAACACCAGGATATATTGTCACCCCAGCATGCTTATTAAGCATCTTGTTCTGCTGAGATTTAGCAGAGACCCCAATTATTCACGTTTAAAAAAAAATAGTTATTTTAAAATTAACCTGTTACATTACTTTTTGTTTCTTTTAAAAAGTTCCTCTAGCATCATAAAAACCCTTTTGACAGATATTGTTGAAGCTTCATCCCTCTGTTTTACTCCAGATTTGTCACGCATTTTTCAGAAGTGATTGAGGTCTATTCTTGTAATGTTGCTTCTGCTGGAGGCCAATTTGAGTCAAGCAAAAACACACAAAAAATAAAGAAAAATACAATTAAATAAATAAAAATAAGCAATAGGCAGGAATGTATTTCTAAAATAATTATATTATTTAAGATTTAATATCTGTAATGTAATATTTGTTTATGCAGTGCTCTAACGTGCTATTTTAAGCAGGGAGTATTCCCATTATTTTAGTTCAATAAATAATGAATATTTTTAAAGTAACTTCTCCTTCTGCACTGTTCTCCAATGATAAAGTCTGCTGGGCCACAAGAGCTGATTTAATGAGAGGAAAGCAGGCCATTGCAGAGAAACGTCTCTCTTACTGTGGAGACACCAGGCAGTGGCCTTGGCCTCTAGTGAAAGTGTGGCATGCTGGCTCATGCATACTAATGATATTTAAACTTTTCTTAACGTCTTAATGCAATCTCTGTGGGGCGGGCTATCGCATGAATCTCAATGAAAACTGCAAGTGACCCCATTTTTTTTTTTTTTTTTTTTTTTTTTTTTTTTTTTCAACACTCACACACTCACTCTCCAGCCCCTTGTTTGTTTGGGTTTTTTTGTTGGATGGGGTGTTTGGCACCCCATGATGAACTCAGACAGTCTCTATGGTTATACAGAGGAGCCTATACCATGAGCACAGTGTGTGTGTGTTTGTGTGCAAAGCTTCATTCTGAATTTCTATTAGATTAACCTGATTGATTGGTTGACCTTTATACACAGACATTTTCAAATAAAAGACATGGTCACATTTGTGAAAGTGACGTGACGTGTAGCCAAGTATGGTGACCCATACTCACAATTTGTGCTCGCATTTAACCACCAGAGTACCACCACACACACCCACACCCACACACCCACACACACACATGCACACCACAGGTTTACTTTTGTGAAAAAGTGGGACATCCCATAGGCGTAATGGTTTTTATATTGTACAGACCGTATTTTCTATTGCCCTTTACCAACCCTACCCCTAAACCTACCCCTCACAGGAAACTTTGTGCTATTTCAGATTGTCAATACACTCCATTCTGTGTGATTTATAAGCGTTTTGAAAAGTGGAGACATGGGGTAATGTCCTGAAAAGTCACCTTCTCCTTGTAATACCTATGTCATACCTTTGCCATTATACAAATTTATGTCCTCATTTTCACAAAAACGCGTACCCCGGCACACACACACACACGACACACACACACACATTTTGTGGTTTACGGACTCTCCATAGGCGTAATGGTGTTTATACTGTACAAACCGTATTTTCTATACCAACCCTACACCTAAACCTACCCCTTTCAGAAAACTGCTGGCAATTTTGGAATTTCATAAAACACCGTTTTGTATGTTTTTTTAAACCTTTTGTTTTACATGGACACAGGGAGTGTCCTCATAAACCATGTTTACATTGTAGTACCCTTGTCATTATACACATTTGTGTCCTCATAAACCATATATACCATACACACACACACACACCCCACACATACACACACACACAATGGGCACCCTTTTTGTTGCGGCACCCGGGAGCAGCTTGGGGATTCCAGCTTTCTCAAGGGTCTCACTCATTCGTGTAGTGAGGTTGGAAGAGAGCTCTTACTTCACTCTCTCCACCTACGAATCCTTGCCATCCTTGTTTCATTCATTTTCACTACTTTCGGTTCAGTACAGTTTATATTTTTGTTGAATTCAGGTCGTTTCAGTGGGGTCAGGCCAATTCAGTTCAGTTCAATGTCTTGTTCCAGTAGTTTAGTTTCAGTATAATTCAAGTCAGTCAGAATCATTCTGTTCAATACAGTCCTTTGAGTTGAGTATTCCGTTCAAAACGTTCAGCTCACTCATCATCTTCCCATCTGTGTGACTACAAAAGTACTTGATTTTTTATGTACTTAAATAAAAAGTACCGATAGATGAATGTTTATTTTGCAGTTTTATATAGGCTACTTTTATCATTAAATTTTATATTAGCATATATATTTTTATAATCCTACTGCTCAAAATACCCGGGATTTTCCCAAAATAACCAATAAGGAAATAATAAATATAATAAGGAAAATATAATTAGATTTTCACAATGAGTTTTTTTTCTTCTCAACCTTTTCGTGGTGTAAAAACCCCCCTTGCCAAATGCCCCAAAAAAAAAAAAAAAAAAGTAAAGGGCATCACTACCCACTTTGATAATTACTGTAGTTACCATGTTCTGAACATCACATCCTTTCTTTTTCCCTCAGATGTAATCTATCTAGGTGGTTGAATAAAAATAATTGGACTTTATTTTTTAAAAATTGCCTAAATTTAGTACCAGCAAGCCAGACAGTTAGCATCAGCTAACATTATTGACTTATTTTCAGCATGGTTATGAATAAACATTTGTCTACTCGGCTAGTTAATCCAAACAATATACCTTAGTTTATGTGTGCTGACAAACAATATAAAAACAGACTTCACATAGGGCTAAATGCATAGCATTTTAGTGAAACTGCTAACGTTACAGCAGCGGGGAAGATTAACGTGCATGAGTTATTTTATTTAATCGTTGTTATTTTAATGTTTTTTGACCTAAAACATAGAGACTCTGATGTTAATATGTCTGCATTCAAACATTAACTACACCTTTACGCAATTTTAGTTCCCAAACACGATTTCATTACAAAATATACTAAAATTCGACTACACCGCAGACTCGCGCAGCGCATGTTTTTAAATGTAGTGAAGTAAAAGTAAAGTTACTCAAAATAAAACTACTCCAGTAAAGTACGGATACTTGAAAAATTTACTTAAGTACAGTAACGAAGTAAAACTACTCCGTTACAGTCCCCTTGGTAATCATCATATATTATCATTTGAAAGCTTAAAACCTCAAAATTCATCCTGAAAAACTATTTTGAAATCGGACATTGCTTTACCATGGAAATGGTACTTTAAATCTTTTAGCAGTCTCCTCCCACTAAGTTTGCAGTGTCAAGTTTCATATTACAAAATGTATTATGGTATTTTACAATCAAACTTTTTAAAATCTTGACAAAATACATATTGTGGAAAGGTCTGAGTCTCACGATTCCATATTTGGTAGTTATCTTGTAAAGTAATATTATAATATTATTTAATGTATAATGAAGTAAATATTGACAGATAAGTGTGACATTTGTGACATCACAAATGCATTTAAAAAAAAATCATGAGTTTTGGATTGCACCCGGTGGCTGTTTTGATGGCGCCCTAAATAAAGCTCACAGACCCAATTGGAAAATAACTTTAGACATTTTTTTTTAGCAATTTTAGAGTAAAACCTGTTATGAAAAATATTTATTATAAATAAAATAAAGTAAAATTAATATAGTGCATTTTCTTTACAGTAAATTTAAACTTCTATAACGTTTTGATTATTTCATATTTTGAAATAATTCCACTTCTGTAATATTTTGCTGCCATTGTCTTCTTTAAAAAGAGTCGACTACCACCTTAGGTCTGTATTCAAAAGCGTTTATGTTCAAAAGGGTTAACAGTTTAGTTCAAATCAGTTTCGTTAAGTTCAGTTTAAATGCTGTTCGGTTTGGTATTCAGTTCAGGTCAATTCAGTTCAGTTTAATACTGTTCTGTTCCATTCAATTCATCTCTAGTATGTGTGAGAATTTCAATGAATGTGTGATTCATATTGCTGGGGAAGGAAAGAGAAGTGCTAAACAACAAAACAACTTTTCACACAGAAAAGACGCCATAAAAAGCTCTATCTGTATGTCATTAAATGCATCCAGATTTTCCTTGCAAGTCTAAATAAATAATTTGTGTTTGTGCGTTTGCATATGTACAGTACCTCAGATACATATGATATACATATCAAAATCAGTTTATAGCAAAGTTCAGATGTTAATACGATTTCTAAACGATTTTTAAATGTCCCAAAATTCACCCTGCCAGACACACAGCTGCCGACACCGTCTCACTTTCTCTTGAAAAGCTATTCCCCCGATCTCCTCCAAAGACGACAACATCCTCCTGCTGTCCTCTCAGCCCTTGTACCGGAGGGAGTTACATCAACAACAGGCCTGCATGCTTTGAAGAACAGAGGAATAATAACCATTCCATGGCTGAACATTCAAACACTGCACAACCGGTGGAAATCTTGAAGAGTAAATGTGGGCCTGATGTGAACACACACTTTGAAATGAAAGAGTGAAGAGAGACACTAGAGAAACAGTCTCGTCCCCCACCGACACAGACAAACAGAGATAAGGCAGTGGGCTTTCCTCTCTTCCTGAGCACCGCAGGGATAAGAGAGATTAGAGAAAGACGAATGAATGAGATGTTGAGGGAGATGCAAACATTATGTGCTTGGGGTCCATTGTGTTGAGAAGCACCTCAGGGAAATGGACAGAAGACCGAAGTGTCTCAACACTTCACTCGTCTGGCTTTGACTCAGGGTTCGAGTGACGAATTCTGTAAGACTGCAGTTGTTTATCTGGGATGGGTTTCTAGGTGACAAACAACAAACAGGAGGAAGAAAATCAACCCAGTCTCATGGCAAATACGTACCTGGGGGCAAATTTTTGCAAGACGCGAAATACGTACCAAATAAGTACATATCACTGCAGTTTCCCAAAAAATGAATGCTAGAGGCAGTAAAACTCCGACACCTTTTAAATTATTTTCACACAGAGTATGATTTACAGTGACTTCAAAACATTTTTAATATGCTGGGAGATTTGAAAACTGATGCTTTTGAACGTTAGCACCACACATATCCAGCTTCATATCAATGGGTTTTCATAGACGATAGGTTTGTTAGGTAGCTCACGGAGTACGGAGCTGTACTTGAGAGGCGAGGAGCTCCGGTTCGAATCCTACAGTTCGGCAAAACAGTTAAAATCTGCATGTAAGTAAGTTAAAATGGCACGGTTGCATCAAATTTTTTTATATCAGTTTTGCGTTTGTTAACACTATCGGGTAGGTTTCGGGTTGGGTTTGGTGTAGGGCGTATTTCCAACACGATAGAGCATTAACTTTTAGCGACAGTCCCCGGTTTTGAATTCTGAATCGCCGCAATCGTAAATGAAGACACGTACTACAAAACCAGCAATACGTAACCTATATCACGTAATAAACGTGCATGGTTGACGTAGTGACCCGTGTTTTAGTGCCACTCTTTGACCTTTCTCTTGAAACTGCGTGAAATTTGCAGTAGTTACGTAAAACTGTGCAGAAATGTACAGAAGGTACGTATTTTTTTGAGAGGGTTGAAGAAAATCATATTAGTTTTTTTTTTTTTTTATGAACTGTATCTTTAAGAGATTTTATTTAATTTCAGATTAATCTCAGACATGACAGTGTAAAGACATTATGAGCAACAGACTGACTCAGCCTGCTATTATTTTAGTATCAGCTTTACAAACAGGAAATTTACACATGACATGTTTTGGTTTTGTAATATCCTTGGCTGAGTTGGTTTTAATAGAGTTGATCTTGGGGCTCTCATGTTTCAGATCAAAAAGATGAGACCCAGAGTTTGTTGTTTGGCTCTAACTTGTTTATTCTGGTAACAGAAGCATCTGGGATATTGCAGATCACATAAGCAAAAGTGCAACATGTAGACAGTCAGATTTGCAGGAAACCTGTAATTTTTAATGGAACATATTCCGTTTTTTTAAACTGAACATTTCTCTCTCTCTCTCTCTCTCTCTCTCTCTCTTTCTCTCTCGTCTCTCTCTCTCTCTCTCTCTCTCTTTATAATTTGCTGACCGATACAACATTGCTCTTACCTTTATACTGCATATTGATGTATACAGTGCTTTTACTAATAATTTTTTAATAATATATATATAATATATATAATATTAATATATTTAAATCCCTGTTTATTGTCATTATATTTTCCTCTATGTTACGACATTTTTTTGCGTTTGCATTTTTATAATAATACTAATACTAATACTAATAATATTGATTATTTGTAATATGAATGAGCCCTTTATTGTCACTGATCACAGGTACCAGCAAAAAGTATATGCTTTCTAGCCCACTGATACGGCATTGTCATCTAATTTAATAGTACATCATTGTAAACATTTTCCAACAGCACTGTTTATTTTTAGGGGTACAACATTTTACAACTGAAAATAAGACTCGCTTTTGAAGACTCGCTTTTGAACGCACACACACCAGCACAAAGTTGTACTTTGACAGCATCTGATCTCCCAGCATCCTCTCTGAGGGAGTGGTAAGGAGAGAATCAAGGGCTCAGGCTGGTTTTCTGGAGGCTTGTAAATTACAGCACTCTTCCTCGTGGTTTATAGAAAGCAGACTCTCTTTATCCCCTCCATGTGTTGTTGACGCCCTCTGAACTCTGACTTCTATACCCCTGACCCTCTTATCTCAGTCCCTGGGCTCTGTCATCTCTCTCTCTCTCTCTAGTGACCTGTTCTCCTGTCCAGCATTTCACAGACCATAAAGCAGACGGTGGCGGGCCTGCTCAGGTCCAGGTGGAGCTTTTCTCTGAACGCTGGGCTGACCTCACAGATTTCACAGATATCTAACACTCTATTGTCTCTGCTCTCTTTCTCTCCTTTAGATCTTTAGCTATGGAGATACCTAAATGTACAAGCACACACATACACAAAGACCAACTAAACAATAGTAACCCTTGACAAACAGCTGTGTCGTTAAATGAACAATTAATTTAAGTTAACTAGTTATCTATTAGGCACTCACAGTCAATTGAAGCAAAAACTATTAAAATGCACCATGGCGATACTATGGTACCAGGGTATTATTTGAAGTATCTTGTAATAATAATACTAATAATATGTAATTTTGGTACATAAATCTTTGTAATTAATTCAAATATTCAGCTCTGATTCAACCTCAAAATTAAGATTTTATATTTCTTTATTTATTTCATTTTACACATGTAGGATAACATGTAGTGCACTCATAGTTACAAATATTTTTGGTTACACTTTATTTTAAGGTTTCCTTGTTACAGTGTAATTATACATATTTATACATATAATTATGCATATTGTATGTAACTATATGTAAGTACTGAGTAATATTAACAACATGTGTTATTACTATAGTATATAGTATTTTAACATGTGCTATTATAACAACATGTGTTATTACTATATGTGTGTGTGGTGTGTGTGTGTGTGTGTGTGTAAACTAATAAGAATTAAGAAAGTACACTTTCATGACTACTGTATGTGGACTTTTTAGTAACGTCAAATTAAAAGTTTTACTGTAAAGTACATTGATTATAAAGATTATAAAGTATTACTAGATTATAATTTTAACAGTAGTGTGTAATTTAATATCATATCAAAAGTAATATATTTTAAATATACTAAATTGCAACTTCATCATTACAAATGTGTAATTTCAAATATATTTAATTAAATGACAGTCTACCCATTCGTTTATATTTAGGCATTAGGGTTACTTGCATGTAATTATGCATAACTAATTGTTATTATAATAGTAAGTACATGTAACATGTGTAACAAGGACACCTTCAAATAAAGTGTTACCCAAATTTCAATAGAAATGAAAAATAAAGTATATTTTAGTTTGGCATAAATTCTTAGTACATTCGGCAGTACACTTTAAATTTCAAAGACAATAGATGTACTTATGAAATTGCATATAAAGATGTACTAAAGTCCTACTAAAATATGCCAAAAAAAAGCAAGTTTGCCCTTTACTTTTAAATTATTATTTCTGCATTAATTAGTAATAAAAGTATGCAACAGTATTTATTTTTCACAAAGGTTGGACATCCTGTTGTGATGCAATATGAAAATATGGCTTGAAAGACACTTCTGAGGGTGAACGAGGTCCATATTGAGCAAGGTATTGAACGTTTATTGGTGGTAGCAACTGTTTAACTATCTTAAACTGAAAGATATGCATTTACCACCCGGCTTAGATAATATCTTCCAATGTGTTCTTATTTATTCCAAATCATAAAACTTTCAAAAGATATCAGAATGTTCTTATTGCCAACATATAAAAAGGTGTGTGTGTGTGTGTGCTAATTATTAGTACTAAATTCAACATAAGATAGCCAATAAAACACTCAGGTTAGCTGATAAAACAGTGAGAAGACTTGCACCACACTGTGTCAACATCGAACATTTACGAGCGGAGATATCTTCTTTCTCTTGTTCTCTTCATTTCCACCTCTATGCGGCATATCGTCTGGTCTCCACGGAATGTCTGAATGTGGACCTAATAGGGCCTCTTTTATAGAGGTTTCTAGAACCTGAAGGTCAAAGTTTAAACGTCATGGGTCAGCTTTAATGGGCTCGGCCTGCGCTACTAATTGAACTTTAATCAAGCTTATTAAGTTAATGAAGTGTTCACGTGGACCCCGTTTTGCTAATCATCTTCTCTGGTAGCCTTTTAGCAAACGAACGGAAGAGTGCGTTTAGCTCCACTGAGAATGCCAAATCAAAATGAAGAACAGATGCCGCTGTTGTAGGGTGTTGTATTAGTGGTCAACCTTAATTAACTAAATTGATTTGGAATGAGGGAGGAGCTTCGTGACTTTTGACCAGTGATTTAGCATGACTGGCTAAGCTGCCTAGCATCAAAGAGAGCGGCAGGGTTAAACTCAGGTTGACTGGATGAACGCTGCACCTGGTCATGATGGGATAATTGACCTGAAGATTTATGAGAACCACAATTGTGTATAACAGACATTCAGGAGCGAGGATAAAAGAAAAACTGTTTGACATTTTGCCTAAAGGAACATTCACACACTGATTTTTAGCAACAAAGAAGCCAGAAGTCATTTGTTTTGAACGAAAATTGACCATTTCTGGCGACAGTAGTGAACGCAGCCATTACTGATAAGATGTGGAGGTGTCCAGTCAGGCATTATGTTGTTTTGAGCCCCATTTACTTACATTGTATAGAAACATTCTTCAAAATATCTTCTTTTGCTTTCCACAGAAGAATGAAAGTCAGTAAATGATGACAGAATTTTCATTTTTGAGTGAACATCCCTTTAAAGGGGTCATATGATGCGATTTAAATTTTTCCTTTCTCTTTGGAGTGTTACAAGCTCTTGGTGCATAAAAAAGATCTATAAAGACTAAAGTCTCAAATCCATAGAGATATTCTTTATTAAAGTTAAGAGTCAGCCACGCCTACCTAAAACGGCTCGTTCTAACACGCCCCCACATGTCTACGTCACTGTGTGGGAAGATTTGTATAACGTCGCCCCAATGTTCACGCAAAGAAAGAATGCGTAACTATGATTCTCGCTGTAGTATTGTTGCCGCCTCCACCATGTCGTAAAGGTGCTGTGTGTTTCGTTGTGAAAGTGAAACTATTTTGTTTGGTCTTCCAAAAGAGGACGATATCTGCTTTTTAATGCCTAGAGCTGATCCGTGCTGGTCGCTGAGGAAATACTTAAATTTTGCGCTGTCGATCGCCGGATCGGCTTTCACCGTGGACGAAGCAGAGTCCACCCCGGGGTCGTCACATGTGATTGCCGCAAGACTCCTTCGTCGAATCCGCCGGCCGCGCCGTTCTCAGGCCCACCTCCTCTGCTCACTTTTCCTCGTCTCTCGCCTGTAGGCTGGCTGTGTGTGCGCTGTTTTCGTTGTGAAAGCGAAACTACTTTGTTTGGTCTTCCAAAAATGGACACGACTAGAAATCAGTGCTTAAGTTGTATTTACAACACTGTTCAAGAACACTTCAACCCAAATATTCAGATGTATGCCGCACATTTTATGGAGCTGTTTCCTGATCCTGGAAGAGTAGAATACAATGCCGGCTGTTCTGACTCAAAGACTGTAAGTATTTTTTTATAATCTTTAAAGAGTTTTTATTTTTATATATTTAAAGTGAGTTTTTGGGCAGTGTAGAGTAGTGCTTGTTATTTGTTGTTTCTCCGATCACATGCAGACATGGTTTTATGTTTACGCGGCGCAATGCAATGCAACGCGTAAAAAGACAGTATAAGTCATTATAATCCATAATTATGTCCCCACTGGATGCAACGAGTGCCTCGTTTATAATCGGTTTTCATGTTTTTGAATCATCGCTCCGGCCTGACATCACAATATGGTGAGGGGCGTAACATTTCCGTCACACGCTTGAGGTATTCGGCCAATCACAACGCACTGGATAGCTGGCCAATCACAGCACACCTTGTTTTTCAGACTGATGAGCTTTGTAAAAATCGACGCGTTTCAGAAAGGCGGGGCATAGAGGAGAAACAATAATGTACAGTACGTGGAAAATAATGTGTTTTATTAACCTTATTCATTACACCAAATACACCAAATACTGTTATTTTTAGCAACATCATATGACCCCTGTAATAGTGAGCAATATGGTGCACCAAAATATTCCAGAAATTATCGCTATTTTGAGTGATTGTGATGATTTACTGTATTACAAGAGCTTCATTCACAATGTTAATTTTTAGTGGCAAGAAAACTGAACCCTTTCCTTGTGAAGAATAAGTGCCCTTTATTATATTGATTGTGCACTTACTTCAAATCTTAAAATTATATTTTGGAAAAACTTTGCTTGCAGATAATACAATATTGACGCAATAAAAATCTGGACTGTTTAAAAACACGCTTTTAAAAAGAGCATTTTATAAAAATTTCCATTTTACTTTAAAGTACATTTCAAATATGTTTTGGTTGTTTTTTTGTGCGTTAATGAATTACACTTATTTTGCTGCGCTGAATAACATCTAAAGCACAAAGAACATTTGTAAATTTAACTGTACCATGTTATTGATATTACATTTACATATTACACATTCAAATTAAAATATTTTAAATGCACTAATTGCAACTTCATCCAATGTATAATTACAAATACCTTTAAATAAATTCCATGCCGTGTTATCTATTGAATATTCATACCATAACCTTAATAAAACATTTCCAGAAATCATTATCATGGTATAAAATCATTTAGCATTGTTTGAGCTGCTATGCATGAGTCATTTGGGTGCTGAAGAAAAATGGATGGGATCATAAGAGATGAAGTGAATGGTTAGAAAGACAAACTTTGTCCTACAGTCATTTCTGTGCAAGAGAAGTTGCTTTGTGAACGGACACAGAAAACGTGTTTGTCCCATCAAAACCTAGCTGAATTTTAACAGAGATCCGAGATTGACCTTTTTTTGCTCTCTCTCTCTCCTCAAATCCTCTCTCCCTCTCTCCTTCCATCTCTCTCTCTCTCTCTCTCTCTCTCTCTCTCTCACACACACACACACACACACACACACGCACACACACACTGTTTTCTGTTCAATCAAATAATAATAGTTCGGACTTAGGTATGAAAATGTTGCCCTTTCTTTGGATTCTCCCTCATTTTGTCTGTACTGGAACTGACAAGAAAAATAAGGAACTAAGCTGGAAAAAAAGTTTTTTTTTAAAACATGTACAACTTTGATTGGTCCTCAAACTACAGTGTGACCATATAATCTCTTTTTCTTTTTTTTTGCTTGTTTATTTGTTTTCTAACAAACAAATATAATGTTAGGCTACCACAAAAGGGTATTACCATATCCTAGATGTTTAGGCTTCCCAAAATCCTATTTTAATGCCTGAGCATAACTCACATGAAGTAAAGAAAATGATGGATGAGTTTCAAAAACCCATTCAAGGAGGAGGCAGATAGAGCAGGCCGCCCAACAGAAACAAGACTGGGGTCAGAGGACAAATGTCAAAGGGCGGCAAAGAAACAAGTTGTCAAAGCAGAGGCTTGCTGCATGCGTTGGTAAATATTATGTTATGCAAAACATCTGGAAAGCACATCATGGATTAATAATGATACAGCAAACATCTACCATTGATTTTCCATGCCTTATTTTTCACATTAGTCACAATCTATCATTTTACCACCAAAGCAGTTATTTACTCAAGCCTGTATAACTGCTCCTCTGTTACTGAGAGTGGTTGTAAACTTCGAGTGAGGACAGAATACTGTATGGATTTGTGCCTGAAGCAAAGTCAAGTTCCATTTAATAACAGAGACATACAGCAGCAGAGCCACAGACCCTAACGGAAGATTTTACAAAGATTGCAGCATTTACTAATCCTTAAACCAAGAGATTAAAGTGTCAATCAATCACAAATTTTTTTTTAAATAAAAAAATAAAATAAAAGCCCTTACGGTTTAGCTCATTTATTGACTAATGTAACCAAACACTTGTGGGCAAGTTTGAAAGAAGACTTTCAAGTATGATGGAAATGAAATGCTGTGCTATATAATGCTGTTATAATCATTTAATAATTGAATTAACTTTATCCAATTATTAGGGGGAAAAAACATGTGCATGCAGACAGTTTACACAGAAAAAAATATACTGTAAAAATACATCAATGATGTTATGGTGATGGTTTGCACATAAAATTATGTGAATTTCCTCTAATGTATATATTATAAGTCCTTATATGCTTTTTGCATAATTTTAAGAATATTTCAAAAGTATACATATTGCCATGTCAAAGCATTTTTTTGCTGTTTTACAGTGCAATTATTAAGGCAATTAATATTTTTATTCTGCAAGGACATATTACATTCATCAAAAGTGACAATAACTACTTTTAGATTGTTACACAATATTCAATTTAAAATAAATGGTGTTCTTTTGAACTTTGTATTTAGCAAAGAATTCAAAAAATTAGTTTTTACACAAATATATATGCATTTGCATAACTTTTTAAAATTTGCATAATTGTTTTCAACATTGATAAGTATACGAAATGTTTCTTGAGGAGCCAAACATCATATTCAAATGATTTCTAAAGGATCATGTGACACTGAAGACTGGAGTAATGATGCTGAAAATACATCTTTGCATCACGGGAATAAATTAGCTTTTAAAAGATATAAACAAATGTAATATTATAATTACAAAATAATACAATTACTGTTTTACTGTACTTTTGATACAAATAAATGCAGCCAAAATTAGCATAAATATAAATAAATGAGCACAAAAGGCTTTTTGCATGTCTGTGCGAAAGCCTGTATGAGACCATGCTATAAATCAAAAGAAAAGCACAGTGACTCAGACAGCTTGCAGTTTGTGTGCCATTTGTGACGTGAGGTTAATTCTACGTGAGTAATTCTGTGCAAGTTAAACATTGCATAATGGTAGATGAGTGCAGACATGCATGCATGCGTACTAGTTTTGTACAGACTAAATCATGTGTAGTCAATTCACAACTGACTGAGCGGAAAAGCAAACCCACAAGCTGACAGGAAATGGCGTTTCCTCATCCTGCAAACCCCTACATACGAAAGAATGCATGGCCATCCTCACTGTCGAGCCCCCCCCCCCCCCCCCCCCCCCCCATATACTTGTGTCTGACCCTGCCATCCACCCCTTTCCCCAGCTTGTGTCTTTATAAACCACTTTTGTCCCATAACATACTTGACGGGGTCATCAACTCGAGCCTGTATATTTTGTAATATGGTGTAAATTGTGGACATTATGCCAATTCAAGGTGGCTTCTGTGTAAAGAACAGTGTTGGGAAAGCTACTGTGAAACTGTAGCTAAAAGGGATAGTCTAGCAAATTTAAATTCTGTGCTTATTTACTCACCATCACGAAGAAACATATTTTGAAAATTGCCTTTTTTTTCAGTAGGGTCCAATGTTTGGAAGCCCTTTACCACCACAGAAAAAATATATATAAAAAAAGACTTGCGACGCATCTCACAATTTTATGAGTTAACTCGTTACTCTGAGGAAAAGTCCGAATTGTGAGATGTAAACTCAGAATTCAGAAAAAAAGTAAATTCTGAATTTCTTTCTTAGCAATTTATGGTCGGTTTTTTTCTCAGAATTGTGATAAACAAAGTCCAAATTGTAAGCTAAAAGTCAGTTACTTGTATTTATTTTATTTTATTTTTGTTTTTTAAAAGTTGTTTTCCCCCCCCGTAGCAGAAAACAGAAATGTGAGATGTGAATTCGTAATTCTGAGAAAAAAAGGTCAGATCTGTGAGAAAAAAGGTCTGAATTGTGAGATAAAAATGTGCAATTATCTTTTTATTTTCTTTATTCCGTGTCTGAAATGCAGTTCCATAGTGTCACGAATCCGGTCCATTAACTTCCGTCTGCTAGCCATCAGAGGTCTTTCCATTTTCATTGACTCTTGCACTACACACTGTTACACATCACCCCGGACTACATTTCCCATCATGCATTGCACTGATTGCTCTCAGCACGGATTGCACACAGCTGTTAATACTGATTGCACCCAGCTGTTTCATATTACTCCCTCACTATTTAACACTCACTCTGATCCCTTCCCTCTGCCGAGTATTGTCTAGAGCTTATCTTTCCCCAGATAGCTACATTACGGAGCCCTAGTGATTTGCCCTTGCCCTTGCCCTTGCCCTTGCCCTTGCCCTTAGCCTTAGCTGTTTTCTCGGTTCCTGATCTTCGCCTGGTTTCCTGGTATTTCTCCCTTTAGTCTTGTCCCTTCTGATTCTGTTTGCCGTTCGTTGACCTTCGCTAGCCCTAGGATTATTTTTGTGTTTTGCCCGCCATATACCTGTGTTCTGACCCTGCCTGTCTTAAGACCACGTCTTTAAATAAAAGCTTTGCATATGGATCCGCACGTCTCACGTCTCGTCAGCCCTGTTACACATAGTTTTGGACCCCCATTGACTTTCACTGTGTAGTCAAAAACAATTACACACAAGAAGAAAGTCATATAAGCTTGGAATGACAGTAGGGTGAGTTAAATTTTTTTTTTTTTTTTTTTTTTTTTTTTGTTACACGTTACAAGCTATTCAAAGTAGTTAACATATTCATATGTAACTGAAACAGACATGCAAATTAAAAAAATCCATTACACAGCTAGAGCCTGACGGTCCCATTGTTTAGGAATAGGGATACTGGGCCAATTCTAGGGACCCGGGTGTATTATACAGGAGATGGATGCTTGCATGGATCATTGCATGACCCCAAGGCTCCATTCAAAAGCTATTTTCTCAACCATCACATTCCTGCAGAGCCACCATGGCTCTTATTGCATATTCTAAACAACAGCCTTTTAAGTCAGAGCAATTGAGAGAGGGGTCAGAGAAACACGGAGGACTGTTTGAGTTTCCCCTCACAGTTCTGGGCCTGACCCACACAAACAGAGCCAGGAGAGAGAATGAAGAGGAGAAAACCTCCTCGTGGGGTGCAAGACAGGCTAAATATAGCTGCAACAGTCAGTCCTAATTCACTGATATTATGAAACGCATGCAAGTGTGCCTGTGCACGCACACGTAAACGCACACTCACACGTAAGACTACAGAAAGTCAGTTGGTTTTACTTATTAAACTCAATGAAGTGAGATTACATTACCAGCGCTGGTGGGAACAGGTGGCTTTCATTTAACTTGGGCACATAAAGAGCAAAATAGAGAAATTCAAACCAGAGGGGCAAATAAAAGCGAAGTGTAAGTTTTCAATTTACTCTAAGAAATGCAAGAATGTGAAATACATGAAAACAATACAAATAATCAATAAATAACACTTAAACAGGCCAAAAATGTTGTCAAACGCAGCATGAGGTTGTGACTGGCCTGCTGGAATCATTTTGACATGACAGATTTCAGTGGAATACGATGAAGATTAGAAGAGAAGATAACACTGCACATGGCTAGGCCTGTCCAACCTGTGCAACTTCTTAATGCAAAAACAGGATCTCTGAAAAGCCTCGGGGTGATATCCAGCCTGACAAAATTGCTTTTCTGAAGACTTGCATTAAACCGTTCAATTCATATGGAATTCCTTTATGATTTCTTTACGAACTTTTTGAAGCACCAAAGTTTTGATTGTGTGAACTTTAAATGGAATCTCTGAGGTTTTATTAAAATATCTTCATTTACACTCTTAAAAATAAAGGTGCTTCACGATGCCATAGAAGAACCTTTTTGTCTAAATGGTTTCATAAAGAACCATTAACATCTGAAGAACCTTTCTGTTTCACAAAAGGTTATTTGTGGCGAAAGAAGGTTCTTCAGATTATAAAAAGGCAAGAAAGAGATGGTTCTTTGTGGAACCAAAAATGGTTCTTCTATGGCATCGCTTGAAGAACCTTTTGAAGCACCTTTATTTTTAAGAGTGTAAGATGGACGAAAGTCTAATGGCTTTGGAAAGACACGAGGGTGAGTAAATGAAAGCAGAATTTTCATTGTTTGGGTGAACTATCGCGCAAGCAAAAATGCGGTTCCTGCATGGCACTTAAAATGGAAGTGAACCGAGCCAGCTAGTTAAATAGAACTTTTAACTGATAAGAACAATTCTTTCAATTCTTCCGTTTTATTAAATAACTCCCTCTGCCTCTTAAATGACTGACATTATAAATTGTTCTTACTTTTTCAGTTCTTCCATTTTGATTTAATCTCCAGTTTTCAATCAAACTAATTCCAAATGTATAAAATAAAGTTCTGTCATCATTCTCATAGAATATCTTGTTTCACTCAGAAATACATCAGATAACAGAAATTAAATGGGTTTGTGAACTGTGTTTTATTCACTTGAAGGCACCAGTGCATAGATGATTTTCAAAAGAGCTGAAAAAAAAAGTTCTTTGTGGTTTTCCAAAAGCAGGACAATCAGTCCTTTTTGGACACTTTTTTAAAGATGGTAAGATACATGAGATTTTTTTTTTTGTATGTAGTCCTAATGTAATACATACATGGATGATTGTGTGTACAGGCCAAATGTCTCATATCCGAGAAATGACCTAGTCTTTTCCACCCGTTCCCCCTCAACTCATTCTCCATATCTCTATCTTCACCTCTCCACCTCACCCTCTGTTTTTCAGTGTTAACAATCAGCACATGGCCTGCAGTGTAATTGGGGCTGAACCTGGTGCTGATTGTGATGGATGGAGAGGATCAACGAGACCAATATGGCTTCTTTCATCTCTTTCTTTCTATTTCTTTCTCTCAGCTCTCTCACTTTCCTAAGTACGTTCCCATGGCATGGTCCTAAAGCATGAGTTTGAGATGTGTGCTGTCGCAGCATTTTCCTTCACAGAGCACTTGGTTAACTGATACAACATGAACTGAGCAGCAGCACTACTTTTATTTATACAAGTTGATGACAAGAGTTTCTGGTCACCATAACAATGAACTGCTCGTGGACAGTCCAAGTTTCAACCTATTACACACATTTAATTGGGGTTCTGTTCTTTTGAAATTTCTATTCATCAAAAAATCCTTAATAATGTATCTCAGTTTTCACAAAAATATAAAGCAGCACATCTGTTTTCAACATTGATGATCAGAAATGTTTCTTAAGCAGCAAATCAGCATATTAGAATGATTTCTGAAGGATCATGTGACCCTGAAGACTGGAGAAATGATGCTGACAATTTAGCTTTGTGTCACAGGAATACATTACATTTTAAAATATTAACATAGAAAACAGTTTATTTAAAATATAACAATATTTTATAATATTACTGTTGTTACTGTACTTTTGATGTAATAAATGCAGTGTCGGTGAGACTCAAAAACATATATAAAAAAAAAATAAATAAATAAATCTGACGCCAAACAATTAAATGGAATATCTTAAAGGGTACATTCACTCAAAAATGAAAAATTCTGTCATCATTTAATCAAACCTTGTATATATATGACCAAAAAGTAACGCAGCTAAAAACCTATATAAAGGTTTCCACCCTGAATCTTTAACAAGTCTATTTGACCCTGGACCACAAAACCAGTCTTAAGTGGCGCTGGGGTAATATTTGTAGCACATAGCCAAAAAAACATTGTATGGGTCAGAATTATTGATTTTTCTTTTATGCCAAAAATCATTACGATATTAAGTAAAGATCATGTTCCATGAAGATATTGTTTAAATTTCCTACAGTAAATATATCAAAACTTCACACGTTTTGATTAGTAATATGCATTGCTAAGAACTTCATTTGGACAGCTTTAAAGGCGATTTTCTCAGAATTTGTAATTTTTTTTGCACCCTCAGATTCCATATTATCAAATAGTTGTATCTCGGCCAATATTGTTCTATCCTAACAAACCATGCATCAATGGAAAGCTTATTTATTCAGCTTTCAGATGATGTATAAATCTCAATTTCGAAAAATTGACCCTTATGACTGGTTTTGTGGTCCAGGGTCACATTATGATAGTTTACCATTAATCATGAATCACTGATCACTGATAACTGTTAACCATTGCAACTGGATAACTAAGTTTTCATACAAAGCTATTTTATGGCTTCAGAAGACTTGTGCATGAGTTGTACGGACAACTTTTTATTATATATATTTTTTTGTGATTTTCGGTAAAACCTGACAACTCCAGTCCTCATTCACTTTGACTGTACTGAAAATGTCTAGGATGTTCTTCAGCAATTGATTGGTGTTCAGTGGAAGAACGTGATCGTCGTATGAGTTTGGAGTAACAATGCGTATAAAGGATGACAGAATTAGAATTGTTCTTGTGAAGTATACATTTTCTTGTACTAATAAAGCTGCATTGTTTCGTTACAGAGTTTCTGATCTAAACCCACATGCAGTTTCAATGCACTCTACTGCTGTGACACAATGATCAATCGGGACAATTCAAACCAGGCCATGACCACATGCATTTAAACAGACACACATTTTTCACTTAGTGAGATAAGCAAATGCACTTCTGACCACAAAATGACTGAAGTACTCCACCAGCCTGGGCGATCTGCTGCCTGACCTCCTGCAACTAACCACAAAGTACAGCCGCAAATCATAGCGACACTATACCTCAAGCATATCCTTTCTGTGAAGAATCATTCCTCTCATTCCTCTTTTCCACTGTTTTGTAGCATAATTTTGCTGTTTTATGCCATTCAGGATTTTACACAACAGTATTAGCTGATATGATTATCTCTTGACTCTTCTGGCTGGACTCTTAGGCCTTCCAGAGACATGTTATTAATGATTCCTAAGTTCATATTGTTTTGCAGTGCCTCAGCCCATTGATACAGGAAATCTCTCCCCTAGCATCTCAGTGAAATGTTATCTCTGCCTCCTTCAAAACTCAACTGAAAGTGCATCTGTTTGCTCAGGGTTATTGAAATGTTTATGCAGTTTGACTCTTTCTTGTGATTGCAATCAACTATGCCATTTTACTTCTTGTATCATGAAAGTGAAAAGTGAAGAGATGCCTTTCATAATTTTCTTTCCTATGGGATTGTACACCACCTGCACTCTAAAACATGCTGGGTTAAATATCCCCAACCCAATGGTGGTCACAGCGACGCCAGAACTGGTTTGTCCCTTTTTAACCCAGCGCTGGGTTATATTTAACCCAGTATTTTTTAGAGTGTATAGTAGCATGCCATCATGTTGTTCAAGTAAAGCACATTAGGCCCCTCCTCAGTATAGTCTTTATTTATTCAAAATTATCCTGTGATAAGATCGGACACCAGACCCTGCTCACATGATCTTTCTACATATGGCATGAAAATCACTGGCGGCTATATTTAGCGGTACTTTGTGGTCATTGAGGCATATCGTATAATCTGTTGTCCAAGTAATTTAGGTCAGGCCTGTGTCCCTCGTTGCGATGACTACGTGGCTCGTAATGTTATGACAAATCTATTATCCCTTTCTTCCTCAGGCTCCAGAGCAGCTTTGTTAACAGGAGCGAGGGGGCCACAGAAATCAGCGAGTATATTTCGAGCAACAGCGTGTATGGATTCATCCGGAGGTCAGTAAGGCCAGTAAATACAGCAGGCCAGAGAGAGAGAGAGAGAGAGAGATGAGGACATCAAAGAGCGGTACAGTAGATAAGCTCTGACCTGCTGTGGGTTAGAATTTAATTCTATAAGAGCGCTGGCGCTAAAATAGATACAATTAATCAATACTCAGCCTTTCTGGTGGGTTGTGTGTTTATTTAAAGGAAGACGTAAGGTCAGAGGACTTTATGACTAATTATGTTTAACAACTCTCTGTCACAGCTGATGTGTCATTGCTGGTATCAGATAACGATCTTTTACCAGATTCACACTTCGGCGAGACTTGTTTTTTTTAGCAAAAGGCCTTTTCCTGTCAGTCCGGACAGATAAATTAGTCCTAAGTACTAATATGTACTTGCGAAAGCCTTTGGTAATGGTGGAGTATTGACATGAAGACGGGCAACAACAAATACTGGGACTACGAGATAAAATTACTGGCCGATTGGTGGCTTTGCGTGAACAGTTTGGGCGAATTTTAGCAAAGCGTCCCACATATTATGGTAGAATGGGTGGGGCGAGTGTTTAGAACCGAGCCGTTTTATTTTAGGTGTGCTGCCTCGTTAACTTTTAAGAATATCTCTTGGGTTTGAACTTTAGTCTTTTGGGCAACTGTTACAGTCTGTCTTTTGCACCAAGAGCTTGTGACGAGACACTCCAAGAGAGAAAGGAAAAATTGAAATCGCATCATAGACCCCATTTAAAACATGTTTGCAACATGCATAGGTTGAAAATACAGACAACGAACAGATGAACAAATGACATATGAATGAATGAATGAATGAACGAACGACAAATTATGACGGACATACAAAAAACAAACTACAAACATAATAACTAAATACTGTCTTTTAAACCCCTTGTTGGAAAAAAATAACGAGATAAATGTTTTATTTGTCATGCTTGTAAGAGTTTCCCTTAGTTTGATGGGTGTTGACTAACTGCTAGAAGGCACATGTACAGTTTATAATTTTAACTGTAGTAAGTGTTATATCCAATATTACATTAAAGTGTTTCGTATATTTAAATGTACTAAATTGCACCTTATCAAAACAAATGTGTAAGTTCACACTTTAGTTTAGGGATAATCTCTCACTATTACACGACTTTTCCTCAATACTCCTATTGTGCTGCTTATTATATTAGTAATGTATTTGTTAGTTTATATAGGTTGGGTAGAATAAGTCATCTAAAATATGTGTCGGGTGGGGAGAAGCCGAATAAGTTATTAATAATGTGCTTTATACGTAGCTAATAATAAATCCAATTGCTGGTATTACCATTCAATAAAGCAATTATTAATAGTACATGCCCCTAAAAAGTGTTACCGAACAGGACTATTTAAATTGGGTACTTTAATTTGACATTATTACAATTGCACTTAAGTGTGTTACATTGTCCAGAATTTAAAATCTCCTTTAGTACTTTAATCCAAATAGCCTTTTATTGTCATAATATTACGTCACGTACAGTTGTGTTTATATAGGATTTAAAGTACACTACAAGTGCACACTGCAAATAATTAAGCTCACTTCTTTTTCCACAAGAAGTCTGGATTCTCAATTTTGACTTTAAATCATGTACTTTATATCTTGACTTCTTGCAATTGTGACTTTACAGTATTTCAGTATGACTGAATTTCTTCTTTTAAACTTTATCTCACAATTACAGGTTCCAAACAGGCCTCCATACATGTCAATTACCCATGTATAAAAAGAACAAAGATCAAAGAAAAGTCCACTTAGTAAATAAAATGACTCATGTGAGCATGTGACTGTGATGTCACCAAAAATAAAGCTTTTCAGATACTGACCAGCATTAACACCTCTTCTATAAATGTGTTTGGGGAACTGAAATGTGCTCAGCCAGCTGATAGATAGATAGATAGCTAGATAGATAGAGAGATAGATAGATAATCGATATATAAAATAGATATCTAGATTATATGACCGATAGATATAACACTTAAATAGCCGACAACGACGACAGACAGACAGACAGACAGATAGATAGATAGATAGATAGATAGATAGATAGATAGAGAGATAGAGATAGATAGATAGATAGATTAGATAGATAGATATATATATAGATAATACCAAACGTCAATAGACAGACAGACAGACAACAGACCAACAGATAGAGAGATAATAGATAGATATATATATAGATAGATAGATAATAGAATAAATATATCTATAGATAGATGATAATATAGATAGATAGTAATAATATACAAACTTTAAATAGACATACAGACAGACAGATGAAGATGATAATATATAGATAGATAGATGATAGAAGATAGATAGATAGATAGATATAAATACTTAAATAGACAGACAGACAGACAGACAGAAGAAGATAGATAGATAGATATAGATAGATAGATAGATAGACAGTATATATAGACAGACAGACATACAGACAGACATACATACAGACAGACAGATAGATAGATAATAGTAGATATATATCATTAAACAGACAGACAGACAGACAGACAGACGACGGATAGACAGATAGACAGATAGATAGATAGATAGATATATAGATAGATATATAGATAATAGATAGATAGATAGATAGATATAGATAGATAGATAGAAATAGTTAGATAATAGATAGATAGATAGATAGATAGATAGAAGATAGATAGATAATCGAAAGATGAAATATATAGACAGACAGACAGACAGACAGACATACAGACAGAAAGACAGACAGACAGACAGATAGATAGATACGATATAGATAAGCTAGATAGATAGATAGATAGATAATAGATAGAAAGATAGATAGATAGACAGACAGACAGATAGAGAGATAGATAGATAGATAATATATAGATAATAGATAGATGATAGAGTATGATAGATATATATACTCGATTCATTAAACAGACCGACAGGACAGACATACGTAACCAGCTGATAGATAGGTAGATCGATAGATAGATCGATAGATAGATATATAGATAGATAGATGAAGATAGATTAGATATACAAACTTAAATCTCAGCAGACAGACAGATGATGATAGAGAGATATATAGATAGATAGAGAGATAGATAGAAAGATAGATAGATGATAGACAGACAGACAGATAGACATACAGACAGACAGACAGACGACAGAAACCGACAGCCTCTATATAGATAGATAGATAATAGATAGATATCATAGACAGACAGACAGACAGAACAGACAGATTAATAGATAGATAGAGAATAGATAGATAGATATATAGATATCATTAACAAACAGACAGACAGTACAGACAGACAGACAGAAAGATATATTAGATAGATAATGATAGATAGATAGATAGATAGATCGATTATCATTAAACAACAGACGCCTTACGACGGACGGACCGATATATACACGATAGAAGTAGATAGATAGATAGATATCATTAACAGACAGACAGACAGACAGATAGATAGATAGATATATAGATATACAATCCTTAATAGACAGACAGACAGACAGACAGACAGATGAATATAATATAGATAGATAGATAGCTAGATAGATTAATATATAGATAGATATAAATACTTAAATAGACAGACAGACAACAGACAGACAGACAGATAGATAGATCTGATGATAGATAGATAGATAGATAGATAGATAGATCGATAGATAGATAGATAGATATATAGAAAGATAGATAGATAGATAGACAGATAGACATATAGATAGATATATAGATCGATAGATCGATAGATAGATCGATAGATAGAACGATAGAACGATAGAACGACAGACAGACAGACAGACAGATATATATATAGATAGATAGATAGATAGATCGATAGATAGATAGAGAGATATAGATAGATATATCGATAGATAGATAGATAGATAGAAATATAGATAGATAGATAGATAGATAGATAGACAGACAGACAACAGACAGACAGACGATCGATAGATGGATAGATGATAGATAATAGATAGATAGATAATACTTAAATAGACAGACAGACAGACAGACAGCCAGACAGACAGACAGATAGATAGATAGATAGATAGATAGTTGATAGATAGATAGACAGATAGATATACAGACAGATGACAGACAGACAGACAGACGACAGACGACAGACAGA
This sequence comes from Sinocyclocheilus anophthalmus, assembly GCA_018155175.1. Classification (NCBI taxonomy): domain Eukaryota; kingdom Metazoa; phylum Chordata; class Actinopteri; order Cypriniformes; family Cyprinidae; genus Sinocyclocheilus; species Sinocyclocheilus anophthalmus. The sequence goes on from JADLZN010009065.1 coordinate 194,263, forward strand.
CAGACAGACCGATCGATAGATAATATCTAGATAGATCGATAGATAGATAGATAGATAGTAATATCTTAAATAGACAGCCCGCCAGACAGACAGATGATAGATAGATAGACATAGATATAAAAATATAATAGATAGATAGTAGTAGATAGATAGATAGATAGAATATAGGATAGATAAATATCATTAAACAGACAGACAGACAACAGACAGACAGTAGATAGATAGTAGATCGATAGATACTTAACAGACGACAGACAGACAGACAGACGACAGACAGAAGACATACGATGATAGTAGATAGATAGATAGATATATAGATCGATAGATAGATAGATAGATAGATAGATAGATCTCATTACACAGACAGACAGACAGACAGACAGATCGATGATAGATAGATAGATGATAGATAGATTGATAGATAGATAGATAGATAAATAGATGACAGACAGACAGACAGGTAGATAGATATACAGATAGACAGATAGATAGATAGATTTAGATAGATAGATGATAGATAGATAGATAGAATAATAGATAGATGATAGATAGATAGTAGATCTCATTAAACAGACAGACAGACAGACAGACAGACCGACAGATAGATGATAGATAGATAGATATATAGATAGATAATCGATAGATAGATAGATAGATAGATAGATATATAGATAGATTTCTTAAACATCCAGACAGACGACCAGCCAGACAGACAGACAGAAGATAGATAGATAGATAGATAGATAGATCGTAGATAGATAGATTATCATTAACAGACAGACAGACAGACATAGAACAGATAGATAGATAGTATAGATAGATAGATAGATAGATAGATAGATAGATAGCTAGATAGACAGACAGATCGATAGATAGATAGAAGATGATAGATAGATAGATAATAGATAGATAGATAGATAGATAGACAGACGACAGACAGACAGACAGACAGACGATCGATGATAGAGAGATCGATAGATTAGATAGATAGATATCATTAAACCGACCGACCACAGAGACATATAGATAGATAGATAGATAGATAGTGTGTGTTGATAGATAGATAGATAGATAGAAATACTTAAATAGATAATTCTCACTATTAACTACGACTTTTGCCTCACTAAACTACTAATTTGCTCCTTATTAATAGTTAGAAAGCTAGTTGATAAGTTTAGGTATGGGGAGGAATAAGGCTCTCAAATATGGTCTGCGATAAGTTTTACTATGTTGCTTATATACGTACTATAAAATAGCCAATCTCTGGTATACGCATCTCCTAACATTAGTTACTAGTGAACAATGCCCATAAAAAGTGGTACCCGAAAAGGACTATTTTAAATTGTCGTTAATTTGGACATTATTACAAGTTCACTAAGTGTGTTTGACATTGTCAAGAAGTTACATCTCTTTAATTACTTTAACTCCAAAATAGCCTTTTTATTTCATAATATTATCTTCAAGTACAGTTTTTTTATATAAGATTTGAAGTACACTACAAGTGCACATTCAAGATAATTAATCTCACTTCTTTTTCACAAGAAGTCTGGATTCTCAATTTTGACTTTAAATCATGTACTTTATATCTTGACTTCTTGCAATTGTGACTTTACAGTATTTCAGTATGACTGAATTTCTTCTTTTAAACTTTATCTCACAATTACAGGTTCCAAACAGGCCTCCATACATGTCAATTACCCATGTATAAAAAGAACAAAGATCAAAGAAAAGTCCACTTAGTAAATAAAATGACTCATGTGAGCATGTGACTGTGATGTCACCAAAAATAAAGCTTTTCAGATACTGACCAGCATTAACACCTCTTCTATAAATGTGTTTTGGGACTGAAATGTGCTCAAAACAGATAGATGGATAGATTGATAGATATATAGATGATAGATAGATAGATAGATAAAACAATAGATAGATAGATAGATAGATAGATGATAGATAGATAGATAATAGATAATAGGAGATATCAGACAGATCGATTACACACTTAAGAGACGACAGACGACGACAGACGACCGACAGAATAGATAGATATATAGATAGATAGATTATAGATAGATAGAGAGATAGAGAGATGGATAGATAGATAGATTATAGATAGATAGACAGATAGATAGAAACTTGAAATAGACGACGAGACAGACGACTACAATAGATAGATAATAGATAGATAGATAGATAGATAGATAGATATAGTTAGATAGATAGATAGATAGATAAATATTATATAATAGATAGATAGATAGATAGATAGATAGATAATAGATATATCTATAGATAGACAAACTTAAATAGACCAGACAGACAGACAGATTGAAGATAGATATATCTATATAATACTAGATAGATAGATATATAGATAGATAGATAGTAGATTAAAGAAGATAGATAGATAGAATACTTAATAGACAGTACAGACAGACAGACAGACAGATAGATAGATCATTAGATAGATAGATAGATAGATAGATAGATAGACAGATATCATTAACAGACAGACAGACAACAGAACAGCCAGACAGACAGATAGATAGATAGATAGATAGCTAGATAGATAGATAGATAGATAGACGACAGACAGACAGACAGACGGATAGACGATAGATAGATATATAGATAGATAGATGTAATAGATAGATAGATGATAGATAGTTAGATAGATAGATAGACAGATAGATAGAACGACAGACAGACAGATAGATAGATAGATAGATAATAGATAGATAGTATATAGATAGATAGATAGATAGTATATAATAGAATAGATGACAGATAGATAGACAGAAGCGACAACGACAGACAACAACAGACGAAGACAGATAGATAGATAGATAGATAGATAGATATCATTAAACAGACAGACAGACCGACTATGATAGATCGATAGATAGATAGATAGATAGATAGATAGATAGATATATGATAAATAGATGATAGATGATAGATAGATAGACAGACAGACAGAAAGACAGATAGATGATAGATAGATAGATAGGTAGATAGAAATAGTCAGATAATAGATAGATAATAGATAGATAGATAGATATAATCAGACTGAAGATAGATAGATAGACAGATAGATAGATAGATAGATATATAGATAGATAGATAGATGATAGATAGATAGACAGACAGACAAATGATAGATAGATAGATCGATAGACAGAACAGAGACAGACAGACGGACGACAGACAGATAGATAGATAGATAGATATCATTAAACAGACAGACAGACAGATAGATAGATAGTTAGATAGATAGATGATAGATAGATAGTA
>JADLZN010009066.1:0-47858 GCA_018155175.1 Sinocyclocheilus anophthalmus
TTGTTGAACTTTTTGGAAGGTGTGTGTGTCATTACGTCTGGCGTAAAAGTAGCACTGCACTTCAGAAAAAGAACATCATATCCACAGTAAAATATGGTGGTGGTAGTGTTATGGTCTGGGGCTGTTTTGCTGCTTCAGTACCTGGAAGACTTGCTGTGATAAATGGGACCATGAATTCTGCTGTTTACCAAAAATTCCTGAAGGAGAATGTCCGGCCATCTGTTCGTGACCTTAAGCTGAAGCGAACTTGGGTTCTGCAACAGGACAATGATCCAAAACACACCAGAAAGTCCACCTCTGAATGGCTCAAGAAAAAAAAAATTAAGGTTTTGGAGTGGCCAAATCAAAGTCCTGACCTGAATCCTATTGAGATGCTGTGGCATGCCTTACACAAGGTGGTTTCATGCGCGAAAACCCTCCACTGTGGGCTGATTACAACAATTCTGCAAAGTGGTGGAAAAAACAAAAAAAACCTAAAATTCCTCCACAGCGCTGTAACGGACTCATTGCAAGCTATCGCAAATGCTTGATTGCAGTTTTTGCTGCTAAGGGTGGCCCAACCAGTTCTTAGGTTTAGGGGGCAAACACTTTTTACACAGGGCCATGTAGTTTTGGATTTTGTGTTAGGGTGGAATTCCCCTTAATAATAAAAACCTTCATTTAAAACTGCATGTTGTGTTCACTTGTTATCTTTTACTACTATTTAAATTTGTTTGATGATCTGAATCATTAAAGTGTGACAAATGTGCAAAAAAATAAGAAATCAGGAAGGGGGCCAACACATTTTTTCGTTTTTTCCACACCACTGTATAATTATTGTTAGAAATGAAAATCGTGTTTGATTTGATCTCTTTCTGACATAGTCATATTTAATGATGCAATCAGTGGCCTAAGCTGTAAAATCTATCCAAATGAAGCTCAGATCTGATGAATCTGATTCACTCAATCAATCTGTGTTGAGAAGCACCATCATGAAGCATCATGACGTCCAGCACTGAGTGTTTGAGTAAATATGAAACGTGATGGGGTGATCCTGATCGTCATCTGGACATGAAGCCGTTTATATTTTCAGTCTTCAAGCAGGTCGCAAAGAACCAGAAGAATCCAGTTGATCTTGTGTTCAGACCAGTGAAACATCTAAACCCTCCTTAAGCCTCATTGTTTCAGCTCATTCACACAGTTTTAAAGTATTTATTAATGGTTTCACTGTGGGAATTTAGCTTTTAATTCATCCAGACAAGACAGTATTTCACTCATTTATTGACAATGGTTCTGTATTCTGTGTAAACACAATGCAGCTGATGATGCAATAAAAAGAGAACCTGTGCAAAAGATGTGATTTTAAACCATTATTATTCTGAAATCTCGTGAAATGGTGTAAGGTTGAGAGGTTGGGAAGGATGTTTCATGTGTTTTCAGCAGGATCTCATTTGTTGGTTCACAGATCTTCAGCTCTAAAACCCAGTGATCTGCCTGTATAGTCAGCATTGCAGAAAGGAGCTGTCTGTATAGAGTGAGCAGAGCTAGTAATTACTGCGAGGTAAATAATCAGTCAGATCTGTGACAAGTCTAATGTAGTCTAGTCTAGAGAGCTAAATAGGAAAGTCTAAAATAAAATATAGTTTATCGGTAGAACGGTTTTATTTCCAACGCATATACAATGATAGACAGAGGAACACTGTGCCAGTAAGTGTAATGACACTGGTTTTACTGCAGCACATGTCTGACAATAACACCAGCATTCGCTCTGTTTCTGACCATTTCTGACACTGTGGCTGTTGTTTGATGGATGTTGATGTTTGCTGAGTGTCCAGCAGGTGGCGCCAAATATTCATTATTGGATGATAGAATGAATAAAGTTGACCAAACTGGTAATTTTCTTTGCTTGCGTCTGCTGTTCTTGTGCTTTAGTACGTGTTTCTCGTGTTCAGTGAGCTGTGGCTGTAAACACAGTTTCTTCTCAGTCCTCAGTTCAGCTGAATGTGTCTCATGCTGTGAGTTTATTTAACTGCTGCAAAGTCTTGCTCAGCTGCGAACAGCAAGGCGATATCAACGATGAAGTGTGTCAGGAAAGAAGGTGCAGGAGTCGCTCGCTTCCTGTCACGTGACGATGACGTCACTGCGAGCGCAGAGGTGAAATCACTTGAAATCGAAAGTGAAAGTAAAGCTGAACAGCAGCTGGACGCCTGGTGAGACTATATTCCCTGCACCTCTGTGTTATACGCACGTGTGTTTCTTATTAGATATTGTAAATATTGATATTATGTTTTGAATGCATTTTTTTTCTAGAAACCATCTTCATGGGCTCATTGTGATCAGTTTCAGTAAAGATGGCGACGAGACCTGAAACACTTCCTGGTAAGAAGAAACTATGTTACACCGTTTAAGTGATAAGAAACAGTTTAGTTAGTTTAGATGGCCTTAGTGTTAATTAATTAAAACTGAAATAATGCTCTTAAAGTCTAATTTGGTCCCTCTGAATATTATTATAAACGTTTCAGTCCTATTACAATGAGCTGAGAAATATATTAGTTATATATTTTTACTGACGGATGTTAAGAGACATTTTAGTCCTGTTTATTGTGCTCTTTATCGTGTGGAATGACCCTTGACTTTGGTTCCACATTAATACCACATATTTCCTGATTCTTTCAGAGATGTCAGCGATCAGCTCCAGTCCAGATGATCCGGATTCTCCTGATGGGCAGAGACGCTTCTGGGAAAACCTCATCAGGGATCACTTTACTGGGAGAAAATGGATTTATAATGAGTCTGAAGTTTGTGAGGAGAAGATGTAGGTTGATGACAAACTAGGTGAACGTGACTGATTCTTCAAAATGTGCATAATATCGGCCTACTCGTCTCTGGGACCGAAGAAGAAACTTAGAAGTGCACCTCCCACTTTGAAAAACCTGCTGATCTCCAACGGGATTGAGTGGCGGAGGAACAGCAAATCACACGAGTGAACTGGACCGGAATATTCACACTCATGGTCTTGTAGCAGAGGCTGCCGCCGGGCGCATGCGCGTGAAGTCTTTTTTGTATTTCACATTTTGGTTTCGGCAGAGTTGTCATCAAGCTGTAATTGCGTCACGATATTTCTACTCGCCGCTCATATAAATGGCTCGTGCAACAACAGAGCTGCACAGGAGTCCTGCACTAACTTTGACCGGGGGAGGAGGCGAACTAAGGTATGAAAATAAGTTTAATTGACTGACCGTGAAGCGGTTTTTGTAGCTTAATGATTTTATGCTTTTTAAGTATTCTGGAGAGGATAGCGTCAGCGACAGAATGAGGTGTAGTAGGAATTTCAGAGGGGACAAAATAACAGAAATAGAAATTAAAGTTGTCATTTTAATCTAATAAACGCATAACTGCTAAATGCGGCATTATTATACTTATACCCTTTGTTCTTTTATTATTTTTGAATCGTTTTTAGCTTTATTTTTTTGTTTTCATTTAAATGTTTTAGTTTTGAAATGTTGTTGTATGCATTTGTCATTTTTATTTAATTTCTTTTCTTTTCTTAAATGTGTGTGTATATATATAGTATGTATAGAGTTTTAGCTTTTAGTTTTAATTACTTTTTCTTATTTGTAAGTCGCTTTGGATAAAAGCGTCTGCTAAATGACTAAAAGTAAAGTAAAGTAAAGTAAAGTAAAGTAAATGCGTGTTTATTATGGTCGTCGCTATTTTAAAGACTATTCTTAACTTCACGTGCATAATTGTAAGAACGTCCGCAATAAGCATTAGTTGCCTGGAATATAATGAAACGGAGAAACAGAGCTAACAAAGATTTTAAAAAACAGTTTATCAATACAGGGTAAATGAATGTCGATAATTAAAGAGAAAAATGACAAGTTTTTAAGAGGTATGTATGCTATGTTTACTTTAATAGCCTAAAAATGTGGCGTGTGTGGATGCATTAGGTGCGAGAGCGCGTTTTAACTTTATATTTCTCTTCTCGGGTAAAGCGACATTCTTCCTTCATACAGCACATGCAACAGAAGAGGGAGGGACTCGAGCTGAAACGCAAAACGGTGGCTGCCCGTACAGTTTGTGTACAGTTTGAAAGCTGATAATTTAAGCGAAAGGTGTTTAAATCCCAAAGAAGCATTATGTGTGCTTATTTTTATTTAAGAACCCAAGAACATAACTTAAGTTGATTTGTGCAGCGCTATATGACCCCTGTCAGATATCTATAGGGTCCCAAAAAAATGCACTCATGCCATTTTTCTAACAATACAGGCAGAAAGTAGCCGGAGAGTCAGGCTTAAAACGCCCACAAGATGCAGTGCTGCGCATGCGCGACATTCTCTGGGTTGTTTGCGTCAGATATTGCCTAACTTTATACAAGTTATAGTTTCTATATCACTGGGTATAGCCTATGACTTCCAATCATATTTATTTAGTCTATATTGGTACATAAACTCAAATACAAAGAAATAAGTTAAAATAAAATAGGCTATCAACTCAATAATTTGACAATACAAAAAAGGAGCCAAAATGGCCAAAAAGCCAACATGGAGTCAGCAGAAGCTATGGTTTATTTCACCTTCTGTCACCTTCATGTTCATTCAGTCTGTGATGAAATGTTTAATTATGCACCATCTCAACAGAAAGTGGACATTCAACAGTATCTTATCAAAGGCTGCTTAAAAAAAAAAGAAGAATGAAGGGAATCCTCTTAAATGCCGAATATTCTTTGAAATGCTTATATGCACTTTTAGAAATATATCAGCAAATGGTCAATTATAGAAGATGATCCTCTGAACATTTTCACGGTGTTAAATGACATTTTACAGAAATGTTTAATGTTTATTCCAAGAAAACAGGTGTCATGCAATAATATATTGCAGTAATTTGTTCTGTGATTAAAAACAGGTTCTTCATTTGAGTGCAAACATGCACAACATCACAGTGTCGTGTGCAGAGATTTATACTGCAGTGGGGTTTCAGTATGTGATTCTGCCTGTTATACTGAATCACACTGATAACCGTGCTGTTGCTCGTATAGATCAGTGGTGGTGGATTTCTGCCCTGATCTTCATTGTTCTTCTGGCATGTCTCTGTTTCTTGCTGCGTAAAAGGATCTTCAGGTGAGTCACGAGTCTTTAATTGTGTCAGAGAGAGTTTAAAATAGTCATAGAAACTAAATGACGAGACTGACAATATAAGTGAAAATATCATTTAGGATTTGACTCCTTTAACAGACAGAGGCATATCTGTCATAAAGTCATATTTAATGATGAAATCAGTGGGATGAACTATAAAGTCTCTCTCATTAAATACTTTGAGTATAATAATATAATAATCAGTTTCAATCTGTTGTCAGATGTTTTCCGAGTGTCTTTCAGTGCAGTGATTCAGAAAACAGGTGAGTGAATCAAAGCGAGAGAAAGAAAGTCTCGACCTGAGTTTGACTGATTCACATCAACATTTGTGTTTGAGTTGATACTCTCTGAATCTTCTTCTGCTGAAACTGCATCTTTTTTCTCTCAGGGATCCTGAACCTGGTGTCCAAATGAAGCTCAGATCTGATCAGTCTGATTCACTGAATCAATCTGAATCTGAGCAGATCAACGGCTCCGTGTCCAGAGGATGATCTTCTTCATCATCATCATCACTGTTATTTACTCAGACTCAGGCTCCTCGGGAGATTTTTTGCTTCATTCTGAGCTTCTTAACTCTTATTCTATTCTCGTTCATCTGCATCTGTCTGTTTTATTACTATACGTTTATGCAATTGTAAATTTGGTTGTACACAATATATTATTTTTCTGAATGCTGTGTTCTCTATTTTTTAAAGTTCTTATGTATTATAATATATTGATAATAAATGAGATGAGACGGGCTGAAGTACTGTAGCAACCTGTTCTTTAATGTGATTCTCAATTTCAGTTTAATGCAGGAACATAGTTTTAACTTCAGCTCAGATTTATATCACATCTCGCGCGTTTCAGTCAATGAAAGCCTGGGCCAGGATTTCAACTGCAAGCGAGATACTGGGACACCAAACTAAAGCGAAAGTGCACAACAAACTAGGGATTCATTTTTAAATGGATAGCTCACTGTGGCGTTCTGTAATATTGTTTTATGTTTTTACATTATGTAGCCTAATGTTTTTACAAATAGAATGTCAAAACATTGCTAAATGTGGCCGAATTATAAAAGCCAGAAGAAATGAAGAGCTTGATTTGGAGCCGATAGAGCCTGTTTTCATTTCTGGAGATGACACCAAACGCTCCGCCTTTCAAAAAGAGGGTCGGAATTGTGTAAAAACACAATAAACGCTTGCTCTCATTGGTCGAATCCACCTCGCGTTCATGTTTGACCCCTCCTTCACTTGAGTTGCTGGAGCAAACGCTTTTCTAATCTAGTTCAAGAGGAATTTCATTCAGCTTTTGCTCCACTCACACAAGCAAAGCATCCGCTAGAGGTATGAACTATATTTACTATAAACTGCATGTTTAAATACAGTTTGACAGTGAACCGCTTTAATAGCCTCACATGTTTTTTTTTTATGTGTTCAAAACTGTTACCAGTTCGTAGGAATCTTTTCTGCAGGAAAAGAAGGGCATGTTCAAATGTAAATCGTTTATTATGATTATGAGTGACTCTCTTGATTTCATCCATAGAGCAAAATTGCTTTTTTACATCACGAACGTGTGGACACAGTGTACATTAAATGAGAAATACATAAACAATAGTTTTACGCGACAGTTTCTGGTTGTATTAAATTAGGTTTGTCCAACCTTGGCACGCGCAGAGTTGAACTTTCCGAGGGGATGCACTTTTTCCAGTTTCGCTTTAGCCTATAGCAGATGACAGATGACTTCACCTTTTTTGTTCTGTGTCTGAAAGAAGTTACCGCTATCAGCTAACGTGATTAGGTCAGTGATCCTCAGCATTTCACACAAACAGACCATGCTACCCACTGCAAACACAGAACTGCACGCGCTTCATCGGCCCGCGCTATAAACTGACGGGACAGACAGTGATTAACATTATTCTTTTGTCTCTATACATAAAGACACATTTGCATAGACGGGCGAACATAATCACCTGATTTTGTAAATGTAGCCAATTACATTTGCATTAAGCACCCACTGTCAATGTGCATGAGAGAAGTGCTGTGCTTTGGGCAAAGGAAATGTTTATTGTGAGAGCGAGTCTCTGTGTTTGCTGGTTTCACACACAGTATCTTCTCTGTTGTCCAATTAAATACGATTCAAATTTCAGATTTGATGAGTCTATTCACTGGTCTATTCACTGTTATTTCTGTTATTACAATGGCGCCGTGCTGCACTCTGCTACTTACAAATATCTATATGTAATTGTTGCATTTTATAATAAGCCTATCGTTTTGCTGAAATATTATATTTTTGTGTGAAGAACAGAGTGGAATTGAAGTCATTTGTTTGCCATGCTTTTGTGATGAGAAATCCTAGAATATGTTTTTCTGCTTAAAATGCACGTCAGTACACTTTTCCCACGGACATGTAAATGTTTGTTAAGGTGTAAAATGTTTATTAAACATGTAAATGTTTGTTATTGGAAACCACTTAACATCCAGTAATTTCTTATGTGATTTTAAATTTTTTCAGCATTGAAAGATGTACATCATCAATGTGTCGTGTGCAGAGATTCAGACTCCAGTGGGGTTTGTGTATGTGATTCTGCCTGTTTTACTGAATCACACCAATAATCCTGAGTGTGAGCAAAGCTGGTATCTACAGGTGAGTGAGTTTCTGTCCTCTAACTACACCATTACGCACACACACACACACACAAACACACACACAATCTGATTCATTGGTTAGGACGGGCGCTTATAGCAGATCCATCAGATCCTCAAACACTGATTAATCCTGCGACGGCTGTATCATCGGATCATCTCGTCACGTCTCACTGTGTGAATCTGAATCATGAGATCCGCTGTGATTCTGCTGCTAGAGTAAATCAGCTCAACCTCTATATCTATATTTAATCCTTCATGACCAATATAAATGATGCTGTAATGCTTCTTTCCTTCATTTCAGTCTCATTTCAGTCGTGTGACCGCATTCAGAGGTGAGAGAAACAGTGAAACACATCAGTGTGCATGTCCTGATTGAGATCAGAGTCTGTGTTGAACTGAATCTTCTGTGAATCATGATGATTGTGAATCTGTTTTTCAGCGAGGAATGAAACTGCAGCGACTCCAGACTCAGGTGAGTTTCAGCTGATAAACGTCTGATTATTTACTGATAAAACTCTGCAGATCTGATTCACACTCAATCCAGTTTCACTCTTTTATCTCACACTGACTCATATTTATCATCACAGTGTGTTTTTAAAGATGATCTGAAAGAAGTGACTCTTCAGCACAGTACAACATTCACAGCTTTAAACCTCTTTCTAATATTGATTAATCATAATAGATCAGCTGATTTGATATTTGATCACTTGTTTAGATCAGCTGTGGTGGCTTCTGGCTGTTTTCATCATCATTGTTCTGGTATTTCTCGGTTTCTTGCTGCGTAAAAGGATCTTCAGGTGAGACTGATGTCATCATTCACCAATTCAGTTTTTATTCATCAGTTTCAATTCAATTTATTCATTTCAATAAATCACATGAAGAGTTTAGATCTGAAACAGATGTCGAGACATTTGCTTTATGAAGCTTCATGCGCTGCATCTATTTGGACACTGATGAAGGCCAGATCTGATGATCCTCATGCAGCGCAGGAATCTCATTTGAGATTTAATCAACATAACTGGTCATTCATTCTTCATATTTATTCAAACAGAACGAGGCACAAAGCTGATTTCCAGAACCTTCACCGTCTCTGTTCCTCTGATCCGCAAGCCTCCGATCTGCTGAAGACATCTGAACCAAACCACATATCTACTCGTACTGAAGTCGATATCCAGAACCTTTACCATCTCTGTTCCTCTGATCCGCAAGCCTCCATAACATCTGCTGAAGACATCTGAACCAAACCACATATCTACTCGTACTGAAGTCGATTTCCAGAACCTTCACCGTCTCTGTTCCTCTGATCCGCAAGCCTCAGATCTGCTGAAGACATCTGAACCAAACCACATATCTACTCGTACTGAAGTTGATTTCCAGAACCTTCACCATCTCTGTTCCTCTGATCCGCAAGCCTCCGATCTGCTGAAGACATCTGAACCAACCCACATATCTACTCGTACTGAAGTCGATTTCTAGAACCTTCACTGTCTCTGTTCCTCTGATCCGCAAACCTCCATACCATCTGCTGAAGACATCTGAACCAAACCACATATCTACTCGTACTGAAATCGATTTCCAGAACCTTCACCGTCTCTGTTCCTCTGATCCGCAAGCCTCAGATCTGCTGAAGACATCTGAACCAAACCACATATCTACTCGTACTGAAGTCGATTTCTAGAACCTTCACTGTCTCTGTTCCTCTGATCCGCAAGTCTCCATACCATCTGCTGAAGACATCTGAACCAAACCACATATCTACTCGTACTGAAGTCAATTTCCAGAACCTTCACAGTCTCTGTTCCTCTGATCCGCAAGCGCCATACCATCTGCTGAAGACATCTGAACCAAACCACATATCTACTCGTACTGAAGTCGATTTCCAGAACCTTCACTGTCTCTGTTCCTCTGATCCGCAAACCTCCATACCATCTGCTGAAGACATCTGAACCAAACCACATATCTACTCGTACTGAAGTCGATTTCCAGCCCCCCCCCCCCCCCCCCCCCCCCCCCCCCCGACCTTCACCGTCTCTGTTCCTCTGACCGCAAGTCTCCGATCTGCTGAAGAATCTGAACCAAACCACATATCTACTCGTACTGAAGTCGATTTCCAGAACCTTCACGGTCTCTGTTCCTCTGATCCGCAAGTCTCCATACCATCTGCTGAAGACATCTGAACCAAACCACATATCTACTCGTACTGAAGTTGATATCCAGAACCTTCACCGTCTCTGTTCCTCTGATCCGCAAGCCTCCATACCATCTGCTGAAGACATCTGAACCAAACCACATATCTACTCGTACTGAAATCGATTTCCAGAACCTTCACTGTCTCTGTTCCTCTGATCCGCAAGCCTCCAAACCATCTGCTGAAGACATCTGAACCAAACCACATATCTACTCGTACTGAAGACGATTTCCAGAACCTTCACCGTCTCTGTTCCTCTGATCCGCAAACCTCCATACCATCTGCTGAAGACATCTGAACCAAACCACATATCTACTCGTACTGAAGTCGATATCCAGAACCTTCACCGTCTCTGTTCCTCTGATCCGCAAGCCTCCATACCATCTGCTGAAGACATCTGAACCAAACCACATATCTACTCGTACTGAAGTCGATTTCCAGCACATTCACAGTCTATGTTCCTATGATCCGCAAAGCCCCCTCCACCTGCGAAGAATCTGAACCAAAACCAAAAAAAAAAAAAAAAAACATATATACTCGTACTGAAGTCGATTTCCAGAACCTTCACCGTCTCTGTTCCTCTGATCCGCAAGCCTCCATACCATCTGCTGAAGACATCTGAACCAAACCACATATCTACTCGTACTGAAGTCGATTTCCAGAACCTTCACCGTCTCTGTTCCTCTGATCCGCAAGCCTCCATACCATCTGCTGAAGACATCTGAACCAAACCACATATCTACTCGTACTGAAGTCGATTTCCAGAACCTTCACCATCTCTGTTCCTCTGATCCGCAAGCCTCCGATCTGCTGAAGACATCTGAACCAAACCACATATCTACTCGTACTGAAGTCGATTTCCAGAACCTTCACCGTCTCTGTTCCTCTGATCCGCAAACCTCCATACCATCTGCTGAAGACATCTGAACCAAACCACATATCTACTCGTACTGAAATCGATTTCCAGAACCTTCACCGTCTCTGTTCCTCTGATCCGCAAACCTCCATACCATCTGCTGAAGACATCTGAACCAAACCACATATCTACTCGTACTGAAGTCGATTTCCAGAACCTTCACCGTCTCTGTTCCTCTGATCCGCAAGCCTCCGATCTGCTGAAGACATCTGAACCAAACCACATATCTACTCGTACTGAAGTCGATTTCCAGAACCTTCACCGTCTCTGTTCCTCTGATCCGCAAGCCTCCATACCATCTGCTGAATACATCTGAACCAAACCACAACCTTAAAAACCAAGGCACTTACCACAAACAATTATTCTTTTCTGTGTTTTATTTCTGCTCTGACTTGTTTCTTGATCTAGCTTTGAAACGAACCTGTCAATTAGGATAAAAGTGTCTGATAAATGAGTAAATGTAAATGAAAACGGTTAATTTTTAATGTTGTTTATTCACTGTATGTTTCTGGGGTATGGGGTAATAAAATGTACTCTAAATTACATGATTTCAGATTTGAATTCTTATCCTTACATTTTTATTAAACTCTTGCTATTTTTAAACTATATGTGCATATTAGTTTTGATTTTAAATGACAGTTCACCCAAAAAGGGTCATTCTGCCCTCATTTATTCATCCTCATGTGGTTCAACATGTACAATTTACTTTCTTGTATGAAAGCTACGACTTGTTATAACATTTTTGCCAGGAAAGGAAGATTTGATATAGGTGGATATTTATTTAAATTATACAAATCCATGTTGTGCTTCTTGAGTACTGGGGTAACAGCAGCAAACAACCCAGTAGGAAGGGCATCAGGTACACAAGTAGTTGAAACAACTGTAACAAGTGAGGCAAAATCAGGCTGTACAAAATTTAAACGAAACACTCTGCACACTAGCATGAGAACTATTTGGACATTTTCCCAGTCGCCTCAAAGGTTCCAGTTGAGTGGGTACAACAGTTAGCGAAAGCTGATTACAGTTTCTTAAGTTTTAAATATGGATATTTTTCTTACACGAACGCATTGTATTAGTAGTTAGTTAGTATGCTACACTCTAAGAAAAGTCTGTAAAAATAAGGCACAATCTACTATGTTAATATGAAAGAATTTTCCGTAATGGTTTTTTACCTGCATTTTAAATTACACATAGTGTGTTCGGGTTACAAAGGATGATGGATAATGTCCTGAAAGATTTTCCATTTTTCTTACAGTATACTAACTGATCAACAATCGCAGGTACAAGCTACTAACAAAGTGTATCATAAATGAACAATTATTCAATTATCAAACTATTCAAATATTATTATTAAATTGAACAATTGCAAATAGCAGCTAACATAATTCACGTGATGTGTGTACTGCTAGGCATCTGTGGTTTCCTCTTTTTGTGTAATTTGGATGGACAATGTGTGCCTTCTTATTGTCTGAGTCCTTATCAAAAGTTGCTAAAGGTTGCCAAATAAATTTTTTAAAATGGCTAAATTTGTTGCTAGGTGCTTTTGGAAGAAAAAGTTGCTAGGGTAGTCTGAAAAGTTGCTAAATTTAGCAACAAAATTGCTAAATTGGCAACACCGTGCCAGGGTAAAGATTTGAGCCTACTGGAAACTTTTTCAGGCTTCTGATTGGCCAACATGGCTTTACGGTTGAGATTATAATCGCCACCTGTGTTTCTTGGTGGAAAATAAGCGGGGGGCAGTCTCAAATCTGCCCCTATGGCTCTTAATTAGAGTGCGCTGCAGTTCCCCTTTTCACCACAGATTTACGTTGATAAAAAAAGTGGGGCGCTGTTGAGCTCGGGAGGTCTCAGGCACCGTCTGCCCCGCTTAGTATCATGTATGCCTACTAAAGCCATGCGCGGGATTTTAATATATACTGCTTACTTTACGACTTAAAATAGTCTAGAAAATCAGAAAAATATTTGCTGCAGAATGCTTAACACATTTACAATTTATTGTTGTTTCAGTTTGTATTGAGGTCTATACAATAGGACCCATATAGACGATGGGTCTTATGGGTCCCATCGTCCCTGTTTGGCATGCTCTAGAGTCTAGACAGTGCTTCACAGCAGGCGTTTTTGCGTTTTCATGTGGACGGAGAGAAAGAGAAGGAACAAAAAAAATTCCCGTGATGAAATACCCGGACATGCAAGTGTTGTTGTCGGGACACGGCCTTAATCTCCCCCACTCAGCTCTAACGAAATCCGGCTACAAGTTTAAACCGAAAGTATACAAAATACACTGTAGTTATTAACTAGTTGCTTGCATATTACTATATTAGCCCGTTTATTAGTACTCAATTAAAGCAACATACAGTCATTATTATGCGTGGACCGTATTCTACCATCTTAACCCTATACCTGAGCAGTATTAATAGTTTATTATGCAAAAGTACTAGTTAGTTAATAGTGAGAAGTTGAACCCAAAAACTAAAGCGTGTGACTCTATGTTTTGTGTGTGTGTGTGTGTGTGTGTGCTGTATAATTGATATATAAAGCTAAAAATGAGACCATTTTAATTGAGACACTCAAGTTTTTATTGATCTTGAAGGATAATTCAATCTTCCTCAAATCTGGCGAAGATTTTGTATTTGGCTTTATCATTTTCTCCTGCTACACCAGTCCGCTGCAGTCCTGGGGTCTCTAAGAAGAGGGGGGGTAAACAGAAGAAACGAAGTCCTGCAGTAAATAACACATATGGTCAAATTATTTCATGTATACTGATTGTAATGCTTCCGAATGCAGTAGAGTACCATAAAGCTGGTCCAACATTTTGAGAAATATATGAATCTTTTGTTTAATGAATGCTGTCTATACATTTCTAATGTAGTCATTTAAGACCTTCATGGATATGAATCCCCCCAAATCCAATTCCTTCAGAAGTAATTCCTTAACTGTACAATGTATCATTTGTATCCAGGAGATCCCATGGCAATAGAGTGCCAGATTATATTTATAGTTATTATTAAAAAATGTTAGTTTTATTAATGGTGACCATGGGCATTTGTTTATATTTATTCTCGAGTTTTTATTTTTTGATTGACACATGAAAATGATGTAAATATGCAGTAAAATATAGCAAAAACCTACAAGGCAAAGGTAGCTCAAGGATCCATTATTTAATTTAAATTCTTTTTGATGTTGTTGAATGGGTACTTATAGGCTTCCCCAGTAGGTGCGGTGCCGCTGAATCCCTCACACATCAATGTGAGGGTAAATGTTTGGGGGGTGGGAGGCTGTTGTTAAAAAGGGCAAGCTTACGCTTACCTTCGGGCTGTATGTGGTCCACCTGTTCTGCTCTCTGTCATACCTGGGGGGATCGCTTAGAATATAGTGGAGAAGGAAATCGTCAACGTGGTTACCAATTACAATTGGGGCATACCGAAACAATCGTGCCTAAGACATCAAACCACACAAATAACTCGCATCCACGGTTATCATATTTTCTGTCTGGTCCGCTTTCGACAAGAGCAAAGGATCGATATCGCCGTGACGTGACCTCAGCTCAGGGAGCAATCCCCAGATTAGGCCATATATCGGCACATATTGATCTTGTTTTGCAACCAATAAATCAGAACCTAAGAAATGTACAGTATTCATTTTAATGTGACAAACAGACAACTTTAACCACATTTAAGGTTTCAGTTTAATCTTTTTAATTAAGTTGCTACTTATACTGAAGTACTGCAGTTTGGAAGCCAACAATTAAAGAAGTGTGAAATCAACGTGTGAAATCATGTTCATTTTGATTGTTTTGTATAGTCATCCTATGATTGTTGCTCTTCAAATTATATTGACACCTGTAGCTTTAGAGGCCTCAAAGCCATCACTTGCTTATCAATTTCTTTGCTTTAAATGAAATTCCTATTCTAATTGTTAATTTAGTACACATCTCTATAGCTCACCTCAGGCAAAATCACTTCCGTTAGAAACATCTGCTTCTCAGCTGCAGTTCCAGGCACAGATATGATTCGTGACAGTCGCTGTATTATGTCTTCTGTCTAGGGTAATATGCAAAGAAGAAGCAAGAAACATGGAAAAAAATAGTTGTAACCCTGGAAAATGGAAAAATAGTTTTATACCATGCAGACAGAGAACATCATCAATACAATGCTATGTGCCATGTTTTTTTCACCCAGCCCTCTAGAGAGATGGAAACTTTTTTCTTGCTGCTGTCATCAAGTGTTTGCTAATGAGGGAATGTTGGGTCTCTGCAGTTAATGTTGTAAAGTGCCCTTACATACATGTATGTAGAGGGCAACGAGATAAGGTCCAGTGTTGATTTGGTGCTATTTGTTATGTATGTCAAATATATATATATATATATATATATATATATATCTATATATCATATAGATAGAATAGATATAGACTATAAAAGTAATATATATTTCTATATAAATAACCCAGTCCACATACCTTTGTGTCATTAAATAAAGCATGACGTTCACAGTAATATTTGCGAAGGGGTGGATCAAATCCTGTGTTTCCACAGATGCATTCGATTAGAAAGAATATTCCCACTCTGCAGTTTTTTTTCCAAGTCCTGGAATATTAAATGTATATTTAGATGCACATTAGGTTTTAACCAGTCTGATGTCATAAAATGTATAGTCTATTACCTTTATCTCTTCATCTGTGAGAATGTCTTCTACTTTGACAGACTCCAGGATGTCGTTTCTGTTTTTAACAAAAACACTGCCTAAAATACAAAATCTGTACTTGACACATCAAGGGAAATAGCATTCCTAGTCTTTATAAAACACAACTATAAAAATTATAGCTTTGATTGCAATGGCAGCCATAGGTTTGACATGTATAAAATAATTCATACACATCTGGGTTAAGGTTGCATCCACAAAAGAAATCCTTAGACGTCCAGTCCCCCTCCACACCAGCACACTGAAAATGCAGGAAAAAAAAGAAATAAGAGACAAAATAAAGTTTCCTATATACAGTATATATGAAGGGGTATGAATACCTTATATATATAGTTATTCTAATATATTATCTATATGTGTGTGTGTGTGTGTGTGTGGTGTGTGTGTGGGTATAAAAACATTTCTGTCCCCCTAACTTCTGAAATGATGGCTACGCCCCTATATATAGTATACACAGTGTAGTTTTTACACAGCATACAGCAGAAATGACAACGGCGAGGAAAGACCGTGCCAGCTGCCGAAACAATTCTTTTTCCGGCTCAGACTGCATTGGTTAAAGCTTTTGGGGCTGTCACGTGATGAATGAACGACACGGAAAACCCGAAGACTCGAAACAGCTGAACTACTTGTCTAATTCCAGTCCAGAACCTATAGGATGTTGCGCATGCGCGACTGAACGAATCACTCCCCGAGACGACTCGTTCTTCCCGAGTCACATTAAAGAGTCGTTCAAAATCAACGAATCGTTCAAGAACGACCCGTCCTGGGAGAATATGCAATTTATTAATGCTATTTTTGAAAAACACTGGGTTACGTGAAAGAATTTAATAGGGAAAATTTGTTTAATTTTTTTTGTTTAAATGTTTTTTTTTTTTATTCCACTCCTTTGATGTCAGTCTAATGCCCACACTCCAGTCTAGTAGGTGGCGGTAATGCACCTTTGAGATGAGTTGCCAACCGCCATTAAACTTGAAAGAAGAAGAAGAAGAAGAAGAACGACCAGTCTTTCACAAAGCTGACTCAGTCTAAAACCTTCTGACGAAAACGCTTAAGCTTCTATCAAGTATTCTGGACAAGGATTCGCTTAAGGTATGAAATATGTGTGTTTTTGTTTGTCTTGTTTTCCACAGTCTGAATGTTTCACGTTTATATTTCGATCTGAAGTTTGGGACAGTGTTCTTTGTAAGATTGTTGACCTCTTTAAAACGAAATAAGTCTTTCACATTCACATGATTGCGAGTTAAAATTATATCTCTTCTGCCTTGTCACTTCTGTTTTTCTATCTCCGAACTCTCCACTGTTGTGCTCTTATAAAAGGACATGGAGGACAACAACACACTATATATTCCGGCTTGTATTTTGTGTATTTTGACTCACTGCCAGAATTTGACTGCCTTATGAGGATAAACATTATTTGTTGAATTTGTAAGAACATAATGATTTGTTTTGCATTTTTTATATTTAATTTAAAAAGACGAATAAAATAAAAAAAATCCCACTCTACTTGCTCTGCAGAGCTTTTTGTAAGTGATATTTTCCGCCCAAGTTGCACCTGGAACGTTCAGGAAGAAAACTGATCAGAGGCTTCAACAGTGTATGGTCTTTGACTATATTAGAAGCTACATTACCTTTACAATTACATTTACTTCATTGTGACTTACACTCCGTAGGCCTATGTGCAGTTAATATTATGTAGACGTGACTTATTTGCATTTTTTGCAGATTTTGTAAAATATGTAGGACAGTAATTGCAATAGGCTGTTATGTGGACTGCGTATAGAACAAGGTGTGGGTATGTTGGCATGGATGCCAGAGAGTAATTTGTATGCGTGTACTAATATGTGTGCAGGCGTATGTGCATGAACTTGCAGAGAGAGAGAAATTCTGCACCACAAATCCCACGGCTGTGTACACTGGAAAAAAAAGAGATTAATTAAATGTATTATTTATTTTAATTAATTTTAAGGTAAGTGATTGCAATCAATTTATTTTAGCAACATTTAAATAAACAAATTTAGTTGAAAGTTACTCAACTAAATTAGTTTATTTAAATGTAACTAAAATAAATTGATTGCAACCACTTACCTTAAAAAAAAATTAGTAAATGTTTTTCAGTGTAGGAGCTTTGCTGACATCTAATGGAAAACGTTTGGGTATTGTGCTAAAAAAATCTCAATGAAAGCTCATTTTTTGAGGTATCATCAACCTCAAAAAACACAATTTGTTTAGATTCATGATTTTAGATTTTATGCTTTTCTAGCAGTTTTTAAGTTCAAGGTGTTTTCCCCCCATTTTTTTCAACAATAATCTGCCAAAGGTCTTCTTTAAAATGGGACCAAACTTAAGTTTATGCTCTAAAGCTATATTTTTTTAGCTCTAGACAGTTTAACTCTAAGGACCTCAGATAACTTTAATTTTAAAATTATGCAGGGTTGAATTAATGTAGTTAATATGTCTGTGGATGGCATAGGCCAGGGGTCTGCAAACCTTCAACGTCAAAAGAGCCATTTTGGCCACTTTCCCACCAAATAAAGTTCATGTGGAGCCAAAAATATAACACGGCATATAGCTAAAGTTTTTTATTCAGTCATGTTACAGGCCAGAGGAGTAGCAAACTTTTCAGAAGTGAGGGGGACAGAAATGTCAAATAATAATAATTATTATTATGCATGTATAATTGACAAAAAAAACACACACTATATCACTAAATATGGACAATAACCAATAATTTGTATTCTATAATATTTTTTATATATATTTGTACTAATGACAGTTTTATGGTTATGATTGTATAATAGTATACTACAAACACTTTTTCCATTTTTATCACAGAATAAGGCAGAAAATATATTTTATAGCTTCTGTAACCAGCTTCTGTAATTAATGCTGTCAGTTAGCTACCACTGTACCACTGTATAGACTTGAAAAACACGCATAAACCATATAGTCTTTACATTTCATCAGTTAAGGTTTATGCTTGTTATTCAGCTTAGCTACAACAATAGTGGGATGCCTTTGTCCATATTAGGGATTTACCTCCCCGCGTATTGTTTTATGGTAGGTTTATTTGAAATGATTTGAACTGAGACAGAATATCAATCAAAAAATCCAGAAAAAACACATTATATAAAGGATAGATTTGCATTTCAGTGAGTGAAATAAGTATTGGATCCCCTACCAACCAGCAAGAATTCTGGCTCCCACAGATTGGTTATGTGTCCATGTGGTGCACAGATTAGTCCTGTCACTTTAAGAAGTTACTCCTAATGTCAGCTCGTTAGGTGTCTAAGACATCTGTCCACACAATCTGTATCTTCCATTCCAGCCTCTCCCACCACCATGGGCAAGACCAAAGCTGTCAAAGGATGTCAGAGACACGACTGTAGATCTGCACAAGGCTTGAATGGGCTACAAGACCTTCAGCAAGAAGCTTGGTGAGAAGGAGACAACTGTTGGTGCGATTATTCGGAAATGGAAGAAATACAAAACAACCATCAATCGCCCTCGATCTGGAGCTCCGTGCAAGATCTCTCCTCATGGGGTAATGATGATCATAAGAAAGGTGAGGGATCAGCCCCGAACTACACGGGAGGAGCTTGTTAATGATCTTAAGGCAGTTGGGACCACAGTCACCAAGCAAACCATTGGTAACACACTACGCCGCAATGGACTGAAATCCTGCAGCGCCTGCAAGATCCCACTGCTCAAGAAGGCACATGTACAGGCCCATTTAAAGTTTGCCAATGAACATCTAAATGATTCAGAGAAGGCTTGGGAGAAAGTGCTGTGGTCAGCTGAGACCGAAATTGAGCTCTTTGGCATTAACTTGACACTCCGTGTTTGGAGTGAGAGAAATGCTGACTATGAACCCAAGAACACCATCCCTACAGTCAAGCACGGATGTGGAAACATTATGTTTTGGGGCTGTTTTTCTGCTAAGGGTACAGGACGACTTCACCGCATTGAGGGGCAAATGGACGGGGCCATGTTCTGTACAATCTTGGACGAGAACCTCCTTCCCTCAGCCAGAACACTGAAGATGGGTCATGGATGGGTCTTCCAGCAGGACAATGACCCGAAACATACCGCCAAGGCAACAAAGGAGTGGCTCAAGAAGAAGCACAATAAGGTCATGGAGGGGCCTAGCCAGTCTCCAGACCTCAATCATATAGAAAATCTGTGGAGGGAGCTGAAACTTTCAGTTTCCAAGAGACAGCCAAGAAACTTTAAGGATTTAGAGAGGATCTGCACTCTCAGGAAAAAAAAGGTACAAAAGATGTCATTGGGCGGTACCTTTTCAAAAGGCACACCTTTGTACCTAAAGAGTCCATATTGGTACATTAAAGGTACATATTAGTACCTAAAAGGTACAAAAGTGTACGTTTTGAAAAGGTACCGCCCTAGTGACAGCTTCTGTACCTTTATTTCTGAGAGTGTGTAAAGAGGAGTGGATCAAAATCCTTCCTGAGATGTGTGTAAACCTGGTGACCAACTACAAGAAACGTCTTAACTCTGTGCTTGCCAACCAGGGTTTCTGCACCAAGTACCACGTCATGGATTTCTTGTTTGATTTTCTGTCTCTATCAGTTAAAATAAACTTACCATAAAAATTACAGACCCTTCATTTATTTTTAAGTGGGCAAACTTACAAAATCAGCAGGGGATCAAATACATTTTTCCCTCACTGTATGTTCATGTTAATGCTGTTTCAAATTATAGATGTACAACGACCTAGGGTTCATGTACCTCTTGCCCTGGTTTATCAAAAAAAATTTTGAAAGGGGGGAAAAGACTGAGACTTGTTCAATGATGGGGTGTTAACTTGGTGAAAAAGATTGTTTCAAAAAGCTTTGAAGCGCAACAATGCGACGGAACTTCTTTATTTATTCATTTAAAAAAATACAAATATTCAGTATGTTCTCAATACATTTAACAAACCATGTTTATCCACACACAGATGCAATAACTACATAAAATAAATTAAATTAAAGGAAAATGAAAGAACAACACAAGCATATATTAAATGAATTTGGCCGCAATTATGTCAACAAATGACGTCATGCACATGCAGGTGAAGAGCAGTTGAATTCTGGCTGGGAGTCAACATTTGGCACAACACCGGTGGAGGAAAATCCTTGTGCTGTCAGACTGATCATACTGACCAATGTAATTTGAGTTGAAATGACTTTTTCAACCAAGTTTATTATACTGGAAAAATTTAAGGCAGCAACTGAACTTAAAATTTTAAGTTAAATTAGGTGGGACATTTTTACAGTGTACAGAAAGGCAAGTAGATCAATGCAGAATGCATTACAAAAAAGTTGCAAGTTAAGACTTCATGTTGCTCCAAACATTTGTGATTGTATTCACACTACACAGCCTTTCAAATAAAATGCATTTAGAATTAAAAGTGTGAGACTAAGTGTTGTGAAAGAACAGTCTTTTCAATTTTCAATCACATTAGTGAAAAAAAAAAAAACCCCAGAAACACAGAAAAAACATCATTAAGAATATGCAGAAACCTGAGGGCTGTGTAAACTGTATCACGAAAAATGAGAGATAGAAAAAAAAAAAAAACACTGTTCAGTATTGTCAATTGTAAGTTGTCTTGAAATAAATTACTTTATTACTGCAGCAAATATAAGTTAAGCAGCACTGTGTGTTTAAAATAGGCACTGCTATTTGTCATGTAAGAGTATCTGCAAATTCCTTAAATGTACATGTAAATTAAAAAGGAAAAACTCAATTTATTGAGAATATGTATAAGAGATAAATGTACATGCAGCCGGTCATCATCACAAAACAAATTAGGACCCTTATGCATCTGGATGTAGGACTACATTTCCCACTTGTTACACAGCTACTATCATATAAACAATAGGGAAAAACAGCTCATATGTGGCGTTGCCATTCAGAATCCAGCATTCAGACAGACAGTATAATGAGATTTAATTATATAGTGCATGTATGTGATGAGGGATTTGATCTTTCTGTTGTAGTTTCAGATAAAGTTCCAGACAAGAGGATATGTGAGATCAGGATTGTGTTGCTGGGAAAAACTGGAGTCGGAAAAAGTGCCATTGGAAACACTATCCTGGGCAGAAATGTGTTTCAATCGCCAATACAGTACAACTCTGAAACCAATGAGAGGAATGAAAGGAAGATCAGAGTGACTGACACACCTGGATTTTTGAATGTAAACATTAGTAAGAATGAGGTTCGAAATGAAGCCAGGCTCCCTGGTCTGTGCAGTAAAACAGAAATGATGGTGAAAGAAAATGGAGGGACACACTTCACAAAAAATATATTTGATGAAACCGAGAAATACATGAAGAAGAAGAAACTGGATGAAAAGTTGAAAGAGTACAAACAGGAGCAGAAGATGTTTGAGCAATCTAAACGGCAGAAAATACTCTGGTGTTTAGCAGAGATTGAGACTGATGGCGGGTTTGCGTTCAAGCTTGCCTCTGATTCACTGAATCAAACACTCAGTGGAGACTGTGAGCAAAGCTGGTATTCAGAGGTGAGTGTGTTTCTGTACTCAAACTACACCATTACACACACACACACACACACAAACATTTCTGATGGTGTTTTTGATTTGATCATGCCAGGCGTCTGATAGCAGATTCCTCAGATCCCCAACACCGATTGAGCCTGAATTTTGTCTCTGTGCTCTTGTCACCTCGATGCTCCTCTTCACTGCAGAATCTCAGCAGTTCAGGACTTCATATCATCACCTTCATCTCAGATCATTTTTTAATCAAACTCCGACCTTAATCACTCCCCAATATGATGTGTTTTTCCTCGGGGGGGTTCCATTGTGATCTTTAACACTTATTTACCGCCTGCATCTCTTTATCAATGGTAATTTACATCTTAGACATTTGTGATATTTGACATTTCATTAATGCATTACAGCTGCCAGACATTGATGTCTTGCTCTGTAAACCCGATGTGTTTCTATTGAACTGCTGATCGTGCCATAAATTCTTGCATCTACAAAGCAAATCTCAGTTTTTAATTTAATTCGGATGTACTGACAGTTTTATCATTTAAGACTTCTTATTTCAGCTTTTAATTGATCTTGTGAAGATGATATTTCATTAGTTTGTTACTAGATTTCAAGTGTAACCTAAAGTCAGAACTGTTAATAAACCTATCCTCTTATAAACTATGTGCAAAGGTTTTATTTAATATTAATGTTTAAGTACTTCTCAGAATAAAGGCACATTCTAACAATATTGTGCTTTTTAAATTTTTTTTTTAACTTTAGCAGAGGGTGATGGTGTTAGATGAAAATGTTTTACATCATAATGCTGTTAATGTTGCTTCAGCCGTTCAAAATCAGAGACAGAAGAACAATGTGGCAGTAACTGTAATACAAAAAAGAAAACACAATTTGTTTATGACACTGTGCGTGACGTTTGCATAAGACTAGTTAGCCTACTGTAGAGTGCTTTTCAGGAAGTGAAGAGCAGAAGTGTTTGCATGCCATATTTAAAGGGAAATGGGTGGAGTTTAGTACAGAGGCGTGGAGGTTAGTCCAGTCTGTGCTCATATATATATATACAGTAAGCAGTGAGGCGCTTCTTCACATCCAGCAGCTTCAGGAGGACTTTCTTTCAGCTTTCATCTCCCATCACTTATTATTTTGGTCAAGGATCCACTTAAGGTATGAAATATGTTTAACATGTAGAGCATGTGTAAAGATAATACATGTAGCCTATCTTTAATATAAAAATACAAATGTTTGAAATATGTTTGCAAAAGAAAAAAAACCTGCTGTAACTGAATTAAATCAGCGACTCTTTAATCCAGTGGTGCTCAATATTTAGGTATAAAATAAATATAACTGCTGTGATAAAATCCTGATTATGTGTGCTAGTGTTAGTTCTAAGTTTGTAGCTCATTCATGATTCTCTCTCTCTCTCCATTCAGTGGATAGTTTAGCATTATGTCTCTTTAATGAGTGTGATCAGTTCTACAGATGGTACAGGATTGTGTGTTTAGCGGGATAATAAATATATTTGAATAAGATCACCTAATTACGTTTAATTTCATGGAGAAGAAATGTTCTATGATATTTTTTTCCCCTTTTTTAGAATAAAATCTGTTTTGTTAAAGGTTATGAGTGTCAGTTCTACAGCATCCACTGTAAGGTTCTCATCTGTAGTTATCATATGCTAATTAAACGCCTGCTTCTAGAGCGCCACCTTCCTGCTGAATTCAGTTTTATGTTTTACTCAGTCGATCTTAACTTGCTTATCAAGTTCTTCAGAGAAAGTTTCAGGCATGTGTGTTGGGGGTTGGACACTTCTGAGGATAAATCACTCTTCTAGCGCCCTGTGCTGTCTGTTATCCGCATGTAATTAAGATGTAAATATTATAGGCTAATACCTCCATGGCTAGTTGAAATAATACCAGAAAGGCCTATATTGAAAGATGCTTTGTGTTTGTTTGTAACCAGCTATTATGGAGTGTTACCACTAAAACAAGTGCTATGGAGTGCCCATATGGTTTTATATATTAGTATTATATTTAGAATATCCTAATATATCTATTATTTACATTGAAGGATTGAACCTGCGCTGTGCCAGATCCAGAATGACAATACTATGCATACCATTTCAGTCCTGAATACCACTGCCTAATATTCAAGTCACTGTTAGGATTGGACTAATCGTTGTTTGTTTGGAAACCCATTACTTTGACGCATCATATTTTCGTTATTTTTTGAAATGATACATTATTAAGAACCAGAATTTCGCGCTTTAAAATGCACAACATACACCGTTTCTCATAAAATAACTTTGTTGTAAAAAACCTCTTGTCTGCTAGAATGCAATAATTTTTCTGTGGTTTAACATTCCCTTAACTTTCCAGCATTGAGCATGGACATCATCCATGTGACGTGTGAGAGATTCAAGTGCTGTTGTCCTTTCTGTAGTTTATTCAGGTCTGTTTATACTGAACAACCCTCCGTGGGAGACTGTGAGCAGAGCTGTATTCATAGGGGATGTGTTTTTCTGTCCTCAAACACTCCATGATAAACACACACACACAACTCTGTATAGCTAGATTTGTGAGGACAATCATTGACACAATGCTATCTATAGCTCCTTACCCTGACCCTACCCATTAGAACTAAGTGCCTCACCCAAACCCTTACCTTAAACCTACCCTTTACCCAATTATAACCTGACCCCTAAAACCAAGTCTTGAACTTCAAACAGGCCTTTAAAGGGCTCTCAGAAAGTTAGGACCGGCCAAAATGTCCTCACTTACAATTTTGTCCTCAATCCGAGGGTTTGAACTCAAACCGGCCCTCACAAAGATAGCTGTACAAGTACACACACACACACACACTCGTGATCTTAATGGTGGTTTTAATTTGATCGAGGATATCGTCGTTGAACAGTCCGCAATCCTCAAAGCACTGATTGCTCCTGTGTATTTCTGTCTCTACTGATCGCCTCGGCCCCGCTACGCGGTGTGAATCTGAAGCATGAGATGCATCTGGATGCTTCAGGGAGTAAAATCAATTATCTCTCCAACCTTCAGCTGTTTATATTACTTAATTTATACATTCTGCGCTAATGATCTTTCTTTCATCACAGTTCATACTGGACACCATCTTCAGAGGTGAGAGAAACAGTGAAACACTTCAGTGTGTCCGGATTGAGATCAGACTCTGTGTTGAACTGAATCTTCAAGTGAATCATGATGATTGTGAATCTGTTTTTCAGCGAGGAATGAAACTGCAGCGACTCCAGACTCAGGTGAGTTTCAGCTGATAAACGTCTGATTATTCACTAATAAAACACTACAGCCCAGGGGTGTGTTCCCAAAAGCAACTATAGTTGCAAGTTACCAATAGAGTTCAGTGGAACTTACCACCATAGTTAGCTAACATTAATTTTGGGGAAAACGCACCCCTGATTCACACTCAATCCAGTTTGAATCTTTCCCCTCATATTTAGCATCACTGTGTGTTTAAAGATCTCCTGAATGAAGTGACTCCAGATCTCCAACATTCAGGTAAAACAGAGATCAAATACCACAATCTTTGGATGTGCTTCTGGAAATATCCTTTTTCATTATGTTTCATATATCAGCCCTGATATTTCATTGGTCATTTGGTCCGATTGGCCTGATTGTATTTTTTATCACTTGAACAGGAGATCAGCGCTGTGACTTTTGCTGTTTTCATCATTGTTGTTCTTCTCATCATCTTCTTTATCTGTTTTGTTTGAAGCTAACAGGTCTTCAGGTGATCCTGATCCAATCTTACAGCATCCTTCCACGTTAAATCTCTCATCTTTCATCATGAATCACATTTCCCCTTTATCTTCCAGATTACTAAACGATCAGTCCGAGTAAAACTCAACTCTGGCTGGATGTGGATCATTGTACTAAGCGGTTCATCTGTTGGCAGATGTTGTCAGGTTCATCTGTCAGCGTGACGATGATATGCAGAAAGCATGTGAGTGATTCCGAACAACACAAGATCATGGTTGTGGATTCACCAGAATAATAATCAAGCGAGCTCTTGTGAATGCATTGAGAGTCTTCTTATACATTAATAAATTATGGCGTACTCCTTGAACAACTGAAGATGTGAAACAGTGATTATGTTTTGACCTTCCACAGATCTGTATGAAGGATCGTCCGCTGCTGTAATTGACTCTTCTTCTGCTGAATCTGAATGTGTTTCTCTCAGGGATGCTTGTAGCTGTTTGTTCCCAAGGAAGCTCAGATCGATGCGCCGATGTTCACTGAATCATCTGCATTGTTTTTTTTTTTTGTTTTTCTTGAAACAGTAAACGGCTCCTTGTCCGAGGTGATGGGTTTTGAATCGACTCATTATTACTCAACTCAGGGCTTTAAACGTTACTGTATCTTTGACATGAGGAAGAAAGTGAGTTTGTTGTTCATCGAGCTTCTCGACCCATTTTATTCCATCATACTGCCATCGTAAGGCATAATACCGATATGGAAACACTGGACGATCATTCACCAGATGTGACAAGGTGACCACAAGTGTTGTTTTTATTTAGTTTTCATCATTGTAACAGTCCCCACATTGCTCTGATCCTTCTTATCATCAATCATTTATTCATTTATTTTGGTTTTTTATTATTTTTAGGTTATTTTAAATTAATGTTTTTTTTTTCTTGCCATGCTTGCAGTTGTTTAACCTTTGATTTTGTTTGTTTCATATCTCATCAGTACTCATCTGGATTTTCTTCTAACAATAACTGATCGAGCATTTGAAACAATAAGGTTATTCAAACCTTTTTTCATCACTTCATCACCTGCTTTCTACTCTTCTCTGCTTCCCATGTCAGCTCTTAGACTGACAGATGTTTGTTGATGCAGTTTAGGGTCACAGACAAGGTTTTGGTTACCAGACAAACCAGATCCTTTCTGACGAGATCTGCTAAGAGACTAGATCCGATATTTCCATGGTGTGGAGGCATGATCTAACAAGTTGTTAATACATATTAAGCTAATATATTAATCACCTTTAATTAAACACTAACATACCAATAACCTTTATATGGCTTTCTATTCATTTTAACTTTTAGGGCAGTCGTGGCCGAATGGTTCGGGAGTTGGACTTGTAACACAGAGTATGGAACACCATACTTGGCCTCACGTCACTTTCACTTATATGTACACACATACTAATGGATTCTTGAAATTATGTTTCATTAAAAGTTCAGGAGGAGGAGCATGTTTAGATAATTAACCAGATTAACCCAAGAGGAGCACGATCTGTAATCAACCTAATTAACAGGTGTACACACACAGCAGATTTAGGGTAGAGTGGCGGGAAACGCCCCCCTTAAGAACTGTGTAATTTTTTTCTGTGAAACGAGTTAAATGTGTTCAGAAAAGTTATCATGGTTTTTAGTGGCAATGGCATAAATTAAAAACCAAGTATGAAAAATGTCCAGAGATTTTATGTTATTAGATTTTTAGCAAAAAATAATTTGTACCAAGGTGGGGGCATTTTGCCCCACAGGTGGAGTAAAACGTCTTCAGTCTGACAAAGCAATTTGCTTTACTTACAGCAAGATCAGAGTACAGGCAGTTTTAGCTTAAAATTAAAGCGAACATAATCACCAATTATTAGCTACAAAATTATAATAACCTGTTTACAAAAATGTTGTTAGCTGATGCTAACTGGCTAGCTAAATAGCTACCTGATCCTAATTTGAGGCAATTTTTAAATGTCAAGTCCAAATATTTTTATTCAACCAACTAGTTGGAATACATTTGATGAAAAAACAAAAGATTTGATGTTCAGAACAGAATAACTACAGTGATTGCCCTTTGCCCCCTGCATGGGGGCGTTTTACATCACTGACTATGTTTGAGAAAAAAATTATATCATTCTGAAAATATAATTATATTTTATTAAATAACACATACTCCCTATCTACAGGCCCTACTGTTCTCATATCATATATAACTGTGATGTTCTACACAACAACAAGCTTTAAACGGGGTGTCTGCGGGTCCTTAAAAAGTCTTAAATAACGTTTTCCTAATATAAGGCCTTAAAAAGTCTTAAATTCGGATTTGATGGGTCTTAAATATTTTTGGTCTCGTTACCTCTAAAATATATTCAGTCTGACGGACCTAATGACTTTAAAATCATTGGACAGACCGAAGATTTTTTCTCAGAGAGAATTGCAGTAAGTTAGCAGAATACAGAATACAAGAATACAGAATGTCTCGAGACTTCAGAACAAATGAGCATGACAGCACACATAAACTCAGAAGAAACACACTGAGGTTAAAAATTCAAAATGTTTAGTTTATTTATAACATGATATAGTTAAATAACACCATGACAAGTGAGCTATTTTACTCAATATTCTCACGACGCAAAAAAAACATTCAAAACACCTACAGAGTGCACGCATTACGTGAAGTCTAGTCAAGTCACCTTTATTTATATAGAGCTTTTAACAATAAAGATTGTGACAAAGCAACTGAAACAGCATTAATTAGGACATGTGTCAATAATGCAAAATGACAATAAACACAAATTTTTCAGTTAAAGACATCATTGAATTCAGTGATGTCAACATACAGCTCAGTTTAAATAATATCTTTGCAATAATGTCAACGATAACGCTGGAAATGAAGTGTCCCCAACTAAGCAAGCCAAAGGCGACAGCGGCAAGGAACCAAAACTCCATCAGTGACAGAAATGGAGAAAAAAAAAACTTGGGAGAAACCAGGCTCAATCAGGGGGCCAGTTCTCCTCTGGCCAGACAAACCCGCAGTATGGAAAAAATCAATTTAAGACGTAATAAAAACAGACGATGAATAATATTAACAAGAATTATTATATGATGCAATCAAACTTAAAAATGTGGTAGTTCTGTATGTTGTTTCAGGGTTGGCATCATCTGAGGTCCTCTGAGGAGTTGCATAATTTCTTCTCAGGTGTTCTGGATCCAGACTAAAGCTTGTGTAAATCCTAGTTACCACGGGATGTTAATCCCGTGGCAAAAGACAGAGAAACAAATACAAACATAATTAGCGTAGCTGCTGTTCCAACCAAGCAAAAAATGATTTGTTTAACCCAAACTAACGAATAATAATGTGCAGTTGATTAGATATAACTGCAGTAAAAGATAATGACTGCAGTAAAAGATTATGAGATGCATTATTTGAATGCTTGCCAAAGAGATGTGTCTTTAATCTAGAATTAAACAGAGAGAGTGTGTCTGAACCACGAACGGTATCAGGAAGGCTATTCCAGAGTTTGGGAGCAAATGCGAAAAAAGCTTACCTCCTTAGTGTTTTTTTTTTTTTTCCCTTTGCTATCCTAGGTACTACCAAAGTCCAGAATTTTGCGACCTTAGGAAGCGTGATGGATTGTAGCATGGTAGAAGACTAGATAGGTACGCAGGAGCTAAACCATTAAGGGCCTTGTAGGTAAGTATTAATATTTTGTAACTGATACGGAACTGAACAGGTAGCCAGTGCAGAGACTGTAAAAATTATGATATTTTCTTGACCTGGTAAGGACACAAGCTACATACATTTTGGACTACCTGTAGCTTGTTTAATGAAGATGCAGGACAACCACCTAGAAGCGCATTACAATAGTCCAGTCTAGAGGTCATGAATGCATGAACTAGCTTTTCTGCATCAGAAACAGGTATCATGTTTCGTAACTTGGCAATGTTTCTAAGATGGAAGAATGCTGTTTTTGTAACATGGGAAATATGATTTTCAAAAGACAAGTTGCTATCTAATATAACACCCAGATTTTTGACTGTAGAGGAAGTAACAGTACGTCTGTTTAGATGCAAATTGTAATCCAAGAGATTCTGTTTACTGTCTTTTGGTTCAATAAGTAATATTTCTTTCTTATCCGAATTTAATAGGAGAAAAGTATTGGTCATCCATTCTTTTACATTTTTAAACACACTCCGTTAGCTTAGATAATTTAGAAGTTTCATCTGGTCTTGTTGAGATATATAGTTGAGTATCATCGGCATAACAGTGGAAACTAATCCCGTATTTCCTAATAATATTACCAAGTGGCAACATGTATATCAAAAATAGCAGAAGACCTAGGACAGATCATTGTGGCACTCCATACTTTACTGGTGAAAATTGAGATGACTCCCCATTTAAATAAACAATGTGGTAGCGATCGGACAGGTAGGATCTAAACCATCTTAAAGCCTGCCCTTGGATACCTGTATAGTTTTGTAATCGATTTATGAGTATGTCATGATCTATAGTATCGAATGCAACACTAAGATCAAGTAAAACTAGCAATGAGATACAGCCTTGGTCTGACGCAAGAAGCAAGTCATTTGTAATTTTAACAAGTGCAGTTTCTGTGCTATGGTGGGGCCTGAAACCTGACTGAAATTCTTCATAGAGATATTTTTTTGCAGGAAGGAGCACAATTGAGCAGACACAACTTTTTCAAAAATTTTAGACATAAAAGAAAGATTTGAGATGGGTCTGTAATTTGCCAGTTCACTAGGATCTAGTTGTGGTTTCTTAATAAGAGGCTTAATAACCGCCAGCTTGAATGTTTTTGGGACGTGACCTAAAGACAACAACGAGTTAATAATATTGAGAAGCGGTTCATCTGCTACAGGTAACAACTCTTTCAGTAATTTAGTGGGTACAGGATCTAACAGGCATGTTGTTGGTTTAGATGCAGTGATAAGTTTATTTAGCTCTTCCTGTCCTATAGCTGTAAAGTACTGCAGTTTATCTTTTGGTGCGATGGATGAAACTAAAGTATGATACGCTGTAGAATCTACATTTGCTATTGTATTTCTGATGTTATTTATTTTATCAGTGAAGAAATTCATAAAGTCATTACTATTAAACTGTGCGGGAATATTTAGATCGGGTGGCGTCTTGTTATTTGTTAATCTAGCCACTGTGCTAAATAAAAACCTAGGTTGTTTTGGTTATTTTCTATGAGTTTGTGTTTATGCTCGGCCCTGGCAGCTTTTAGAGACTGTCTGTAGCTGGACATGCTGTTTTTCCACGCAATTCTAAAAATTCCAAGTTAGTTTTTCTCCATTTACGCTCAAGACTACGAGTTTTTTTTCTTGAAAGAATGGGTATTACTGTTGTACCATGGCGCAGAAAGTTTTTCTCTAACCTTTTTCAATTTAATAGAGGCAACAGCTTCTAATGTATTAGAGAAAATACTGCCCATATTGCTAGTCATTTCGTATAGTTAATGTGTATTTATGGGTACAGAAAGCAGTTGAGAAAAATCAGGCAGGTTATTTGTGAATCTGTCTTTGGTGGCTGGAACAATAGTTTTGCCCGGACGATAACGCGGAGCCATATAGTTATTATCCGTAATACGCAGCAGGCACGATACAAGGAAATGGTCAGTAAAAAACTTCATCACTTTGAGGTACGATATCTATAACAGTAAGATCAATTCCATGCGATATAATTAAATCTAGCGTATGATTAAAAACGATGAGTGGGCCCGGTGACATTTGATGACTCCAAAAGAGTTATTAGGTCAGTAAACGCAAGTCCTAATGCATCATTTGTATTATCAACGTGAAGATTAAAATCTCCGACAATTAGCGCTTATCAACAGTAACCAATAGGTCTGAAATCTGCAAATTCTTTTAGGAAATATGTATACCGCCCTGGTGGTCTATACACAGTAGCCAAAGCAAGAGATACGATAGATTTCTTTTGCACATCTGACAGTGTAACATTAAGCATTAGTATTTAAAATGAGTTAAACCTGTATCCTGTCTACCGAGTAACATTGAGAATATCATTATATATTGTTGCAACACAGCCGCCACGACCAGTCTGACGGGGCTCATGCCTATAATAGTAGCTTGGTGGAGTAGACTCATTTAGAACAATATAATCATTAGGTTTTAGCCAGATTTCAGTCAAGCAGAGTACATCAAAACGATTATCTGTGATCATTTCATTTACAATAATGCTTTGGGTGTGAGTGATCTAATGTTCAGGAGCCCAAACTTTAAAAACAGTTTTTGTTCATTTATTTTACATTTCTCTTGTTTAATCACAATCAGATTTTTTCTAGATACTGCATTAAATTTATATTTTGACCTCACTATTCGGGGAACAGACACAGTCTTTATAGATTGGACAGCGCAAGTACTTCTATCATTTAAACGGGTAGAACAAAAGTCATCATGGCAGTTATTTGAGATTTGACTTACTAGTCACATGGCTAGTAATAAGTCGCCAATAAGTCTAGTGCGCTCTTTCACTGCATGATTCAGTCTATTAAAATACATTCAGAATGATCACAAATTCAAGACATGGGGGCAGAAAATTTGTATATTTATACTCAAGTTCACCAATATACAAAAATTACCATGATTACAAATGTGATATTGATTTTTTACAACAGTTCAATAAACTAGAAGTTTTCTTAAGAGACTTACGTTTTAGACACCATATTGCCTGATTTTGCACTATTTCGCCAACAAAAATAATTCCAAACAAAGCCACAGCGCTGTTTTGCATCTCTGAGCAACATGACGGTGTTTGTTCCTGAATGAATCAACCGTTTAAATGATTCGTTCAATTGCAATGACTCACTTATTAACAGTTACCTGCTGCCACCTACTGGCGGTTTTAATGATCCATTTAATGTATATTTTCATTTTTTAAATGATTTCAGATATCAGTATTCAATGTTTTATGTTTAATATATGAAAACATTATTTATGCATTTGTAACTGCAGGTTAAATGCATTCATGTCCTGCATTAATCGGTGTGTAAATACATCTAAATGCCACTTCAGGTGCAGCTTATGTCTGGATTGCAAAGATGAATTTTGTTGATACTGATTTCATTTGCTTGGTAACAGCACACATATCTTATTCTTATTCACTGATTAAATGTAAGAATTTGACTCAAAAGATGATGCACACATTTAGAAAAAAAGGCTTAAAGGTAAAAATGCCCATAAAACTTTTAAAAATCTAATTTAAACTTTTCTGACCACCACACAGAATATGAAGAATATGAAAAACTTTAGGAGTCAGCTGTCCACGAAAGTCCTTAAGATACCAGCATGATAAAACACTCAATCAGTTGAATGAATGACTCAATACTCACTCATTCAGTGACTTACCGTCACTTACTGGTAGTTTAGTTGAGAAGTATGTTGAAAAGTATGCATTTTTCCCCTCAACATTTCTTATTTGTATATTCATAAATGCATTTAAAACATTAATCTCATAACATTATTTATTGCAGTTGTAATTATTGTTATTTGCAGTGTAAATTATTTAATCTGACTGGTAGCAGCCCTATAGTGTATATTGAATTTATTGATAAAGTGTAATAATTTGACATGAAAGATGA
The DNA here is from genome assembly GCA_018155175.1 of Sinocyclocheilus anophthalmus. Taxonomy (NCBI): domain Eukaryota; kingdom Metazoa; phylum Chordata; class Actinopteri; order Cypriniformes; family Cyprinidae; genus Sinocyclocheilus; species Sinocyclocheilus anophthalmus. Next base: position 33,436 of record JADLZN010009066.1, read on the forward strand.
TGCATACATCTAAAAAGGTTAAAAACAGGCCTTTGTAAAGGTAAATATGCAGATTTAAGCATGTAAAAGCTGATAGAACACTGATGAAAATATTGCTTCAGAATAAATTGTTTACTCCACCAAAAATCTCAGTGATGCAGTTATTTTGTGGGGATATTTTGTATGGAATATTGTCTGCTGACATGAAAAGCTCGCTGTATATCGTAGTAATAAATACCATTTATTACAGCAATGATATTTTGTTTTCTTTTTAATTTATACACATTAAATATTACATATATGTATGTAATAAAATGTGTATTTCCATTACAGGTTTAGGTCTTAAATTTCATATAAGGTGGTATTAAAAAGGTCTTAAAAAGTCTTAAATTTAACTTGTTCATGTCTGCAGAAACCCTGTGCAGAGATGGGATATGTTTAGCTTATTTACTGCTTAAATTATGATTCAAATAATTGTGTAATTATTTGTTCCATTTTTATTTAAATTTTCAGAATCAGAATGAGCTTTATTGCCAGGTATGTTTACACATACGAGGAATTTGTTTTCGTGACAGAAGCTTCCACAGTCAGTAACCCTCGTTTTTGTTTAATGTGTTGTTTTATAGATGTTTTGAAGTTTTAAATATAATTTGGCGTTTTTTTGTTGATGATCTGCCGTTCGATAAACAATAGACCTTGTAGCTGAATACTACAGATATGTGGATGATAAATACAGAGACTATATTCAGATTTATACAGATGGGTCGAAAGATCCTGAAACAGGAAGGACTGGATCAGCAGTTGTTGTAGTTAATCAAGGAGGTGAGGAAAGCAAACGAACCACGAATGATCTGAACGTGTATACAGTAGAGTTATACGCTATCATGATGGCATTAGAGTGGATTAGAAAGCAGGACAAAATGAGTAAAGTTTTAATTGGAAGTGATTCATTGTCAGCACTGTACAGTCTCAGGACAGGTTTGTCCAATAGCCGTCAGGACCTGTTATATGCAATATCAACAACATATACAAGAGTAAAGGAAAAATGTAATGAGATTCGACTGATCTGGACCCCAGCTCTTATAGGCATTTTGGGCAATGATTGTGGAAAACAAGCTGGAGGAAATAAACTGGAATAACATCGCAGGAGAATAATCCAGAAGGTGGCGGTAATGCAGCGCTCTTGGATGCAAGCCGCCGTTAAACCTCGAAGAAGAAGAAGAAGACCGCACTGCGTCGAGTGTTCTGAGGAGAGTTCAGCAGATCACAGTATCTCACTTATTTACCTGTTACATACTCTTTACACTGTTTGTTTATGCAGCATACACGAGCTCGTTTCTGCCTCGTTATCATCCTTGTTTGCCGGCTTAAACACGTAGGTCTCAAAATTGATTGAGAGCTGAGTGTTTTTGTGTGAATGATTGTTTCTATGTTTGTAGTGAGAACTGCTGCTGAATGTCAAGTTAAACATTGATCTGTGAGGGGAATATCTCAAGTGTTGCTGCTGCTGTTTTATTTCTACACTTTTGGCATCTTTGGCAGATTAAACCCGTTAGTCTGTTAAAATATACTGAAACAGAGACTGCTAACATTACATTGAGCCTATAATGAGCCGCGCGAGACATCTAGACATAAATGTTAATATAGCGAAATATGCTCCACTGCAACACATCATCAGTGAAGCTCCTCCCACTGCAATTACATCATCATCAGTTAAGCTCCTCCCACTGCAATTACATCATCATTAGTGAAGCTCCTCCCACAGCAACACATCATCAGTGAAGCTCCTCCCACTGCAACACATCATCAGTGAAGCTCCTCCCACATGTTCACTGGTAGTGAAGCTCCGCCCACTGCAACACATCATCAGTGAAGCTCCCCCCACATGTTCACTGGTAGTGAAGCTACGCCCACTGCAACCATCATCAGTGAAGCTAGCACTGCAACACATCATCAGTGAAGCTCCTCCCACATGTTCAATGGTAGTGAAGCTCCGCCCACTGCAACACATCCTCGTGAAGCTCCGCCCACTGCAACACATCATCAGTGAAGCTCCTCCCACATGTTCACTGGTAGTGAAGCTCCGCCCACTGCAACACATCATCAGTGAAGCTCCTCCCACTGCAACACATCATCAGTGAAGCTCCGCCCACTGCAATACATCATCAGTGAAGCTCCTCCCACAGTAATTCAGCAGTAAATGCTGGAATATCTCCATCAGTTCACAAGTGAAGACGAGCATCTAATCATCAGGAAGAGCTGAAATCTGCAAAGACTGAGTTTATTAAAGAGGACAGAGAGAAGATGAGAGATCCAGAGCCCTGCAGAATCAAACACACTGAAGATACTGAAGAACTAACAGGTTGGTGTTTATTCTTCATTAATGAGGCTGAATGTTATAAAGCTTCAAACAGTATTAGATTTGTTGTAACAGGAAAAATCTTTAGAGCTGTTGAATAATCTAGAGGAAGCATCATATAATAAGAGACACTTTCTATGATATGGGTACTTTTTTAACAAAATTAATGTATGTTGAAAATGTTGTTGTTGATCAAACATATTTAATAGTTCTCCCGTAGGAAACTGGGATTGGTCGTATACTTTACAACAGTTACGTTTCAGAGACATAATTTATAAAAATACATCAAAAAAAAAAAATATATATATATAGAAGTAGTTCATATGGTCTCTTTTTTTCTTAAAATTTCTCTGTTTTTATGACTAACTGAAAATAAACCATTTTTACTTTTATTTCAGAGTTAAATGAAGAAAATGAGGAGAATGAAGAATTGAGTGAAGTTGAGGGAAAACATCTCTTCAGAACTGGAAAAAAACCTTTGAGTTGCTCTCAAACTCAGAAAGATTTAAAGAAAAGAAGAGCCAAGAAATCTTTCACCTGCACTCAGTGTGGAAAGAGTTTGACAAGCAAACGTAATCTTGAGCGTCACATGAGAGTTCATACTGGAGAGAAACCATTCACTTGTGATCAGTGCGGGAAGAGTTTCTCACAATCATCACACCTTAAGATACACATGAACATCCACACTAGAGAGAAACCGTACACATGTGATCAATGCAGCAAAACATTTTTGAGAGCTTCAGAACTGAAGAAACACCTGAGAGTTCATACAAAGGAGAAGCCACATTCATGTCATTTGTGTGGAAAGAGTTTTTCATGTTTACAATATTTGAAAGTACATCAGAAAATACATACTGGTGTGAGAGAGTACATGTGCTTTGAGTGTGAAAAGACTTTTACTTCAGCAAAGTGTTTAAAACGGCATGAGATGATCCACACTGGAGAGAAACCTTATATGTGTTCACACTGTGACAAGAGATTCAGTCTGTCAACAAATCTGAAAACACACGAGAGGATCCACACTGGAGATAAACCGTACAAGTGTTCACACTGTGACAAGAGATTCAGTGATTCATCAACTCTGAAAACACACGAGAGGATCCACACTGGAGAGAAACCTTACAAGTGTTCACACTGTGACAAGAGATTCAGTGTGTCATCAAATCTGAAAACACACGAGAGGATCCACACTGGAGAGAAACCGTACAAGTGTTCACACTGTGACAAGAGATTCAGTCGGTCAGCAACTCTGAAAACACACGAGAGGATCCACACTGGAGAGAAACCGTACAAGTGTTCACACTGTGACAAGAGATTCAGTGTTTCATCAACTCTGAAAACACATGAGAGGATTCACACTGGAGAGAAACCGTATCGCTGCACTGCATGTGGGAAGTGTTTCAGTCAATCATCTGCTCTACACACACATACCAAAAAACATTCACAGTAAGTAGATCATCTTCAGATCCAGCACTTTCAGATCTGATGCTGCGTCCTCAACAAATCCTCATCAAACGTAATTTATTCCAAGTGCACTCTTTTATCTGGGTCATGAACGATGCCCCATTCACGAATTAATCTCTCTTTTGAGTCGATTCTGTTCAAGGTCTTGAATAAAGAAGCCTGCAAAACGGTGTGCATTTGTTCACGAATCACTTTGAATGATTTGTTCAGTTCCCTGCACGCACTGAATCATCTGAAGGGGTTTCTCATTAGTACCTGGACATTTAAGAACAGGGAGAACATAAAGACCTTCAGACAATTGAAGCTAAATCTGCAAATTCTGCTGTTGGCCTGCGCTGAGGATCTTTATTAGCTGAACACTGTGTGTCGTCTGTGAACGACTCCACAGGAATACATTTGATTTCATTTAGGTGATATTTTGTAGTAGTGCTATAAGAAGCTGTCATGTGAAATGTGTGAATGAAGTCATAACCCAACACACCTATTTATGTGACGTTGTCTAAATAATATCATATTTGGAATATGAAAAAATACTATAATGCAATAAAAGCCAAATTATGAGGAACAGAAAGAGTTAATTCATAGTTTCAGGCTCTGCAGACTTGTTAGTTTCCCTCTCCTCCCGATCTGAGTCATTTGTTCTTTTGTCATGTCACATTCCCATAAAGCTTTATTTCAAGAGACGTGGTATAACAGGCAGGGTTGAACACTGGCAAACAGGTATATGGTGGGGAAAAACACAAGAATAGTCCTAGGGCTAGCGTAGGTCACCGATCAGCAGACAGAATCACCGTAGCATATTGTCGGGGCGAGACTATATTTGAAAAAGACCGAGGAGCGAAATCAGGAATACAAGGCAACGTGGCAAAACAAGGAAAACACGGAGACTCAGAAAGGGGTACAGGCTAAACAATACTCAGCCAAGCCAATAAGGTGGTTTGAGTGGGTGTTAATAGTGAGGAGTGATTAGAACAGCTGTTGTGCATGAGTGCAAAGCAGTGCAGTTGCAAATCTTAAAAGAATGATGGTGGGGATAGTAGTCGGGGTTGCTATGCAACAGGTTGGTTGTGAAAGATCCCCCCCGCCCCCATCAAGTAATGGACAAAAGGGTGACCCTTACTAGGTTGGTGAAATAAAGAGAAGCCCATGGACCGAATTCGTGACAATCTGACATTATCAAGATGAATTGGTTCTGACACAGTTTAACTCTGAGTACTTATCATATTTTATTACCATTTTCTAAACTATAGCAAATAAACTGTGATAATGTGAGAAATGTTGAAGGTTTTACTTCTCATCAAACATAAAACAACTTTAAGCAAATAGTGTTAAATCATAAGGAATTCTAAATTTAATCCATTTTAATTATAATCTAAATTTAATCTCCGATTCCGAAGATGCACGCAATTTAGTTTCCATACGTGTACGCCTGTGCACTGGGGGAAAAACTAAAAGCATGCAGCATTATTTATTATTTTTTCCTCTTGATTTATCTTCAGAAAGTAAAAGGAAAATAATAACATGGTCTCTTAGGGCTCTGTGCTTTTTTGATTGGATAGTTATCTAATCCCAGTGTGAAAACGCGCAGTAATTGGGAAACACCCCCTTTTTTGTTCTGTGGGGACTATATATGAGCTCAACAGCTGCAGTCCTCGATCCGTGAGAGCTGAGCTCAGTTATAAAAGTTTGGGCATTTTGTGTTTAAATGTAGGGTTTTCACCAAATGTATCCACATTTGATGTAATTTCTACCAATAAATTAGTATTATCAGCAAAGCTCTCTTGTTGTAGATCATTAAAGCCTCATGCTGCCTCAGAAGTCTGTCTGAAATCGCTTTCTGGAGGAACCGTGAACAAATGCTGCCTGTAAAGTCATTGTCTGATAAGAGATCGACTCATCAGCTTTCGGACGCAGCAGCAGCGACGAGTCTTCTGGGGAGAGGTAAGCAATTCACATTATTTCACCTATTTACATTCATGAAACACATTTTACACGAGGTACACATTTTACACAAGCATGTGAGGAAAACGTTCATTCAGACCGGAGTGATTTTGTGTTTTTGTATGTTCGTGTGATTGTTTGGAGTGATAATGTCGCTCTTACTGAATGTATTGTGATCTCAAATGAATGCGAAAGGAAGTAGCCTGTTGCTGTTGCGATTTGTTTCTAACGTTATTTCTCTTTTGAGATTATGGTCGCTTTTAAAGAGGGTCAATTAGGTTAGGTTCGGTATTCTGTGACCTGAAGAAGAAGAGAAAATGCATGTGCCCTGTGTTTATCAGTATCCTTATGTTCAAAAACTAAAAACAAAAACTAAATAAACAAAGTAAAAATGTATTTGCCTGATTCCCTAAGGTTTCTATAGGTATCACGATATATCGATATCGTGAATTGTTTTGGACACAATAACCCAGTGAATTTTGGTTACTGGGCCCCTCGAACAATAGGAAAAGATGGGTGTCTGCTGCTGAAACCCGGGATCAAACCGGGAAGTCGTGGCCTAATGGTAGCCACATGGGACATTTTAAATCTATACATAAATATGTATAGTGTAAACACTGGAAATATAAACATTTTGCTTTGTGGTATATAAAACTGTAACATGTTAATAATTTAATTCGTTTATTGCTCTAGAGATTTAGGAAACCAAACCTTATTTATATTATATATTATGTGCTCTCGTGTAGTTACTAATTCGTTAATGAAGATGTGTGTCATAACATTTCTGTGTTTTTTCATTTCTTACTGTTATTTATATTTGAAGAATTTATATTATTTTGTTTCTGTATTGTCTAAACGGATATATTTTAATATGTTAATACTAAGGCAGAATGAAAAAAAATACAGATACAAATGTTAACAACAGAAAGACAGACAAAACAGAAATGCATAGAATGTGTGAATTAGTGAATGTGTGATCTGCTCTTAGTGTTGACACGGTTTCTTTAAATGTAGTAATAGCTTTACAAGGAGACAACACTTTGTATTTGTAAGGCGCTGGTCTCTTCTGCTTCTAATACATACATGATGTGTAAATTAGTTTAAAAAAAAAATAGTAACTGTTTTTTTATTGTTTTGCAAATGTCCTTCCACACAGAAATTCATATTCGGTGAAGCTCCTCCTACAAACCCTGCAGAATGAAACGCACCGAAGAGCAAACAGGTTGGTGTTTATTATTCTTCATGCTTCATTAATAATGCAGAAGGTTATAAAGCTTCAAGCAGATTTAGATTTGTTATAATAGGGTACTTTTTTTCAATAACATTTTGTTAGATAATTGTGTAATTGATCAAACACATTTAATAGTTCTCCCTGTGGAAATATGGGATTTGTGCCTGTAATGTTTTTAAAAATAATAATAATTGGAATATCAATGTACCTCATCATAGAAGTTTTTCAGGGGACATATATACTAAATTCTACAAAGGCATCAAACTAACAAAAAAATCTGGTCTCACGCAAGGTTACTTTACATCCAGGGTTCAACTCAGGGTTGTCCTGAAAATCACACCAGTCTTTACCTTTCTATTTCGAGTTGATTGAATGTTTTCCGACCGAAACCCATTTGAGTGGAACGCACAACGTTTGCTCTCAAAACCAAACAGACAAAAGAATTTAAAACCAGCGAAGAGCAGAGGCAAAATAAAATCTTTCACCTGCACTCAGTGTGGAAAGTTTCAAATTGACAAATCTATCTGAATCGTTCGACACCTATGAACCAGTTCACACTGGAGAGAAAGAGAAAACAACTTCGGATGTCTGAGGCTACGACGGGTCATCTTGGTGTGGTCATTATATGTGAACTAACCCGGTTGTGATTCTTCCTATTCTCCTCTGGCTTTGTAAAACAATCTTTAATAAAATGGATTTCTTTTATATATATATACTGTCTCCTGCAAATCGTGAACGAACTGTGTGCCTCAAGAGGAAAGGTATTATATATATATTTTTTTATATACACCAGGTCAAATCCAGGGTGGCATAGATGCCTCTGTGTTAATATCCTCTGAAAACCAGTCATGAGTGTGTTTTGCCACAAAAGCATAAACTTTATTCAGATTCAGAATGTGTACTTGTCATGTGGCAAAATATGTTGAGGAGATGTCCAGCTGATGTTCATCTGATGTTACTACGTGGGAATATGAACAGAGGTGTAACAAAACTGCAGGGAGAGGCTGATGAGAAGGCTGCCCGAGCTCCCCGTCTACACGCTGTCCCAGGGCAGGTATCAGAACATGCCACCAAGCACACCAGTTCTCAAATTAAAGCAAAGTCAGTTTATTGAACAGAATGGGGAATACTAAAAGAAGGCTTTCAGGAGGAGAAAAAATGCAAAACAATACACAGTAAAGGTACCCTACTAGGGTTTTTTAAGAATAATCTATAACAAGAAAAGGAGAAAAGCCAACACAGAGGATCTATTACCCATGACTCACCCTCTTAACTTCAAACAAGGACGAGAGGGGAGATGGATAGAAATAGATCATTTTTAAAATATGTGCATCCGCCTCCTAAAAAATTGTCCCAACGATCCAAACTAATAACATACAACACAGCTGTAAACCAGCCCGGCAGACCGCCTAAAGCCCTGCTCTGCTCAACACACTGAAGTTGAGAATAAAAAAATACTAAATTAATTACATATTAATTTAATTGTTTTGACATTGAACTTTCTTTTATATGAATTTGAACCATGAAAGCCTAAAGTGCAGGTGAGCTGGGAAGTCTGAAGGTCTTTTCACACTAAACACAAATGTTTGAAGCTGATTTTGAATAGAAACAGAAGTTCATACTAGGCTGCAATATTCATTTAATAATGAAGCAATGCTTATTTTCTCAGAAAATAGTTCAGCTATTTTCTTTGCCCTTCAAAGAAATGTGCTAACCAATAAAATAACTTTGTGTCTCATGTCCAGAGCTGATGAGAGCATTTGGTGGCACAAGAATCGGACGCTCTGTGAACTCAAGCATTTAAATATTAGGAATCGCATTAGCTTTCGATGCACAGCTCTTGAACTCCTATGTTATCGTACGCCCTGAATTTACAATACTTGTTGGTGGGATCTAGTCCATTGAAAGTCAAACTTTTCACACTTGTGCCTGGAGACATTTACATTAATGCCTTTTGGCAGATGTGTTTTGATGACAGACAGTGTCCGCGGCCATATAGCGCTCCGGTTGAAACAAGTCAAGAAAAAAAAAGGGTCGTGAACACAGTTGAAGAGGTGGAAGATGGACGAGGTAAATAACCGGGAGAAAAGAAGGAAAACACCGGTTTGAGCATGACGGATCACTACCAGACGAGCGCGTCCCATCGACTTTATTAATGCGGGACACCTCTTCCGGGGCAGGACATGCCGACTAAACAATAAAATCCCTTCTTGTACACTACTTTTCAGCTTCTACTCCCGAACCTTCCATCCACCCGCGGGCCCGTACAATCGCCGGGCGCTGTCGCCTTCAGAGAGTAAACCTCCCCTGGTGTAGGAAAACGAAGTCTGGGAGTCATTAGCACATACATGTCTAGGTCTGGAATCTAGAGTTTCAGACCAAATAGGAGATTCTATAAAAGCATATCATGACATAAATAAAATAGATCATAAATCCGTGCGCAGCAGCTTGTCGACCAGATTTGATGGATTCAAAATGGACTATTGAACTCATCAGTGAGGAGGTCTGGATCCAATCGACAGACCCTTTTGTCATTGGATTAAGAAACCTCAATTATTCATTAGATTAAAAAAATCGTCACAGATCCCTTACCCAATCAACACGACTGGAGCCAGGAGTATGCCACCAGGCCCCTGGTTCCATATCAACTCTGACACCAGATACATTTACGACCTATTGGAATTTAGGTGGAGAAAATCACTGCCTTGTCCATATGGAAAATCCACAAGGGATGGACTTTTCCTTGCTAATTAATTAATAGGAAAACCTTCATTTGAATGAACACACATGATCCTTCAGGTCATGGTGAATATTATTGTCATCGTGTATTTTGTCTTAGAAATTGTATACTGTTATGCAGGCTTATGATCGAAACACTCACTCATGTCAGCTTACATATATATAACCCTACCATGTTTATTATCTATGAATTAAGTCGCGATGATCTAATTGAGAGTGTATATTATATGTTGGTACATAGGCAATATATTAGTGTTCTAAGAGTCTTTAGTAATTTTGATCCAAGTTTCATATGCAAATTACCATGCTTTCAAACAAAGGGCCATAAAAAAACGCCCAGTATCTCAGAACCCCCACTTGAGGGGAAAAATTTTTTTTCCGACTTTCTACATTGGACAAGCCCATAGTAGAGGGGGGAGCATCTCTCCGAACTTAACGGCCCACACCAGGGACTCTTGAGAGTCGGTGGTTTGTTTTAATTCTGAGAGGATGTGAGAAAAATGCACCCGGAAACCCTAAGCTTGTGTCAGGCTTCGGCCTCGACCTTTCCATTTCACCAAGATTCTCTGACTCAAACTGGTTCTTTTTCATCAACCAACTTCAGCAAGATCTTGGGCCTTAAGATTTCATCAGGAATCTCTTTCAGACAGACGAGACTTGCAAGTATCAAAATTAGTCTTATTAATTGATACGTTAGGTATCAGTCGCACCTTTTTACAAAGGTGTGTTTGAACTAAGAATCTGACGCTTACCTCAGGTGTAGATCTGCTGAATATGCAACTGGTTCCATAACTTAATGTTCTTATGGTTCCTTGTGTCTCTTTAATAGGGTTAAGCTTTTTAAAGGCCTTTCTACATACAAAACTGTGTGTGTGTGTGTGTATGTGTATGTTAGACCAGTTTAAGTGTTTATGTAGTATGTTAGACCAGTTTAAGTGTTTAGGTGTATGTTAGACCAGTTTAAGTGTTTATGTAGTTAATAAAGCCTTCACAAGTATCACACTTGACGTTGTTCATTGTTTGCTCATAACTGGAGTCACTTAATCATGCCGATTTATGCTACATGCTCTGTGTAGAGTTAAACAGTAAGAAAGTTATTTCCTTTAACCAGGAAATTAACGTTCTTAGAATGACAAGACAGTTGACCCTGAGAGGTAAAGTAAATACTTACAGCGGATCTAAAATATTCATAATAAATTATAACTAGTTATGATTAATTATTAATATTTCCCCATGAGCTGATTCGCTACAGTGATCTGGACTTTGGTGTTTTCATCACTTTTCATTTCACATTTGTCTCTAAATTGAAATCTCATATGATTTAATGTTTCTTGTAGACCCGATGGATGTGAACAAAGCTGCAAAAACAGAAGCCCCCCCCCCAAAAAAAAATTTTTTTTGTCACTTTCCTTCGTTCACACTCGGAAGAAGCGGCTCAGGCTTTCAGTTTCATTGAGCATCAGTCCTGAAGAAACACCTGAAGATTCAGATAAAGGAGACGATTCCTTCGTAATATAAGGAAGTCCTTTACTACAGATGATGAACTGAAAGAGCACCAGAAAATTCACACTGGAAAATATCTTTCAAACTGCAACCTGAGATTAATCTGTCAGCAACCTGAATACCTGAAAAAAGATTCACAATGGAGATGAAGAGAAACACCATCGAGTTTAATCAGGTATTCGTCTACAGTCACAATCCCGTGACTGGATCATTTCAGATCCCGCACGTGCGACAGCAAACAGACCCCGCACAGCCCGTGGGCCCGCTGCCGCCAAGCAGCTACCCCACCAACCACCCTTCCCAGCTGTGAACGCTGCCGCCTTCACCCCAAAAAAAGTAAGGCAAAAGACACACAGTACACTGAGTAGAGATTCATAAGCGCTATTCGGGGGAGCACGGCGGGAAAGACTGGTCCCAACGTTGGTTCTCGAAGATATGTACCACTTATGGCATAATCCAGACTAGCCCGACGACAAAGAACCAGAGCGAGAGATCAGATGGCTGCTAGACCCCTTTGGGGACGCTTTATGTTCCTCAAAGGAGAACACCGTCAACCCCTCACAATTTCCACACCAACGACACATAGCGGCCTATTCTTTACCTGACACACCTGAAATGCATTCAGATCAGAACACACAGACTGCAGAGCGAGGCTCAATAGAGCATACATTGTTAGGATGAACCACATCTAATTTGAGGCCTAAGGCGCCATAGTGGAGAATATGAACCAGTGGTGACAAAAGCTCCCAACACCATTGATCTCAAAGTGGGTTCGGGAGGAGATGACAAACGACCAGTCGAAAGCTCAAAACAATGTGTCAGTCGTCAAAATATTTTCGTCTAAATAAAACGACATAAACGGAAGACTGACCCATAAACTAGGTTTATTATATCATCGTTGTAGGGACATGTTTGCGATTTGAGCATGAAGGCTGAGATCCGCAACAGTCGATTTTCTGTAAAATAGTATCATATTCGTCTATTACATAGAAATCATGATGTAACACACGTTTGCACGAGCGTGGGAAAGTTGGACCAGAAGTGACTAAATAGTAACACGTGATTTATGTATGGCCCCCCGGGAGGAAAAAAAAAAGCAATTTAGCCAGATGTATGTGGGCAAGGGACTCTTTTAAATTCAGGTTTGCCAAAATCAGTAAAAAAATCAAAAAAATTCTGCAGAGCTGGAGGTCACGATCACAGGTAAGAATTACACTCTAACATATTTGACGCGAGACACTTCAAGAGTTTTGCCCAGTGTTGTCATGATTAGAATTGTTATTTTTCTTCTCCAGAGGAAGACAACAAAGTGATAGTGATAATGTCTGTCAACTTGACTGGAATCTTTCAATCTGTTGAATTGGACCTGTTTTTGAATGTCTACTTTGTTTTGCCTCCAGCTAGAGCTGTGACGTAATCGTGATGTCAGCCCTAAAAGGGTCTATGGATTTAAGCATAGTGTTCACGAGGCAGCACTTAACCGTATGTTGCTTAAATGGCTCTTCAGTTCGTCCAGACAAAGGAGTTCTCTTTTCCCTTGATTGGATTAGCTCTTATCATGTTGAGAGGAAACTAATCCAGACAATGAGGGTGTTGTCAGTTTTAGCGAATTCGGAGGCGTGTGGGGGAGTCTTTAGATCCTGTTTTGGGAATGTGTTTATTCTGCAGCTTTTTGGAGGATCTGTTCCACAGAGGCCTTACACAATGAAGAACAGAATTAAAAATATAACTCAGTCTCTCTTAAAAGTGTTACATCCTCAGCTTCCTGAACAAGAACAGTTTGTAAAAACCTCTGCTTTCCTTCATGAAAGAGCAAGTGATACATATGCATTATAAAACAATTGAACATAATATAAAACTCAGAAGAAATCACAATACCATTTAAATCATGAAGCAAAATTATATAAAAATAAATCTTTCTGACATTGTTCTTTGTGGAGGAACTCCATCTTTGAGTTGATCTGAATCTCACAGTTGAATCTGCTGGTTTTGAAGATGAACTTTATTCACTGTGAAAACTTTAGATAATGTTTCTTTGTCATGTCTCTTGTAATGACAGATTTATCCAGATGATATTCTATTGCTTGATGCATTATTGCGTCACATTTGTTGAGGACACAGCATCAGATCTGAAGATGATCTACTTACTGTGAATGTTTTTTGGAGACGGTTTTTAACAGGGTGCAATATTGAAAAAATAAAACCTTGTGCTCAGACACATGAAACTACATTTGTGTCTTAATTAATTTACTGTATTAAACAAACACAACAAACAGTGAGTATGTTATTGTTAATAAAGCTTTTATTCAGGATTCACATTTAAGTATTTTGGTATATCGTTGGAACACAAACTGATCGGTTTTCTCTCGTATCAGAACAGTATGTAGCGATGTAGCTCAACAGACCGGGAAATATTAATAATTAATCATAACTAGTTATGATTAATTATTAATATTTCCCATGAGTTGATTCGCTACAGATTGGTGGAGAATGAAGGCATGATAAAAGGATGGTTATGATTTAAAACTGGCAACATTAAAAGTGTGTGCGTATGAGCCCAGGTTAAAAGTGAGGGACGTGACTTCAGCTGTCGGTGGTGGCCAGATTTGCTGGTTGTGAGGTGAAGATAAGTGGGGGTTGAATGGTACCGCTATTAATAATTGGTAGATCTTTATGTATTTCATGCTTAATGGTATCAGTGTAAGGTAAATCTGATTTTAGCAAAGAAACCTAATTTCAGTATTAAAGCATAAATATGTCCTGACAAAGCGTAAGTCTGAATATCAGCTCAGCGGCATGTCCAAACTGTAACATAATGTAATATGCTTTAGTGAAGAAATCACAAACTTGCAGTATTGTTTAAATTGTTTCTTAGAAGAAGAAATCTCAGTACAGTTATATCAAGGTAGATGTGAGCGCTGCTCCACTTTCTACAGCATAAAGGCCTTATAGATTACAATTAGATTGATGCAATTCATCTTCACTTTGACTGTATATATACAAGCCTAGCAACCTGGTAGTCATTACTGTGTTTCACTTGCTGAGTGAAACTAAAGGTATACCGTACTTTAGTATTCATGTGTGAGGCAAACATAACTACATATATGTTTAAACTGGCTTTAACTTACAGTAAACCTGTTTTTTTTATTCTTTAAACAAGTGCAAGAAGTTTGTTACATTAGAGAAGCACTCAACGAAGTGCTTAGT